>JALIZH010006588.1:0-10809 GCA_030522465.1 Rhipicephalus appendiculatus | reverse complement strand
TTTTGGTTGAAGTGATTGCAACTGGTTTCATTGATGCTATTGCTCCATATTGCAGCAAAATCAGTTTATTTGTTTTTGTTTCATTCTGTTGTAGCATGCCTGGAAAAGTACTTCAAGGCACACCCCAGCCCGGCTGCGCCACCTCAAGGAAACTGCCTTGCTGCCTTCTGCAAGCTCCTAAGAAGTTACTTTAGGAAGCTAGCCCGCAGGGTATATGTGTTAGGCATCACAGCACGGAGAACAAATAAACACAAATCTTTCGTGCAACATACATTCATTGATTCAGTGCTGCATCAACATATGTGGCTGCATCCTTGGCCACGTGAAGACACAGACAAGCTTGTTAAGATCAGTGGTAGAAGGTAGTCTATAATCATGCTGCGAAGTGCAATGTCTATTTTTTCAATTAACTCAGAGTTCAGCCTTGACTCTGGTGTCCAACACCAACCATCTACCCGTCTGCCCGTCCCCTCGGCATACACCCACCGTCCACCCATCATCTGTCCATTACTCCCACCATTTGCCCATCGTCCACCATCCACCCGTCATCTGTCCATTACTCCCACCATCCACCATTCGTCCACCATCCACCCATCGTCTGTCCATCACCCACCGTCCGTCCACCACCCACCATCTACCCACCGTCTGTCCACCATTACCCATTACCATAATCCACCAAGATGGTGGGTGGTGGGTCCCATCATGCCCACCATTGGGCAAATTTTCAATAGGGCGCTCTTAACGTTTCTAGAGCACATAATAAAAGACGTCCGAAATGTATTTCATTGTACATGACATGCTATACAGCTCGTCTTCCCCTCTTTGCTGACTGTTCGTGAAAGCGTAATGAAACCAATTATATTCACATATGCGACCGTCCGCTGTGGTGATGTAGCGGTTACAGTGCTCGGGTTCTGACCCGAAAGCCGCGTGTTCGACCCCGTCCGCAGAGGTCACATTTCGATGGAGGCGAAATGGAGGAAGCGCGTATACTGTGCGATGTCAGAGCACGTTAAAGAACACCACATGTTCGAAATTTCCGGAGCCCTCCACGATGGCGTCCTTCATAATCATATCGTGGTTTTGTGACGTAAAACCCCCGATGATATTTGGATGTACGTACATAACCGCAAAGCACACCTCTTTGTTTCACTGGCTATGCGGTCTGCACAACGGCATTAGGTCTTGGTTAGAGACCCGATTATTTCGGCCAGTTTTATTTAGAACGAAGAACGCGTACAAGCGAGTTTGAAGATAGCTCTCGTCTGGTTTCCTTTGCTGCTACTATAGTGTAATTGTTTCTTTGCACGTATTGCTCAAGAACAGCGTGGTAATATTTTTACATGGTGATGTTTCTTAAAAGGTCCCTCGGTAGGACCTATTTATTACTTGCTTGACGCGCTTATTGGCGAGTTTTTAAATCAACCACTCATTGGTGCAATTAAATGTTTGACGCTAGTGTCATTCTACGCTTCTGGGACGCAACCCAACACACGTTAAGGGGCCTTCTCACACTACATGACATTATCATACTTTTTTTTTTTCGAACAGTTGCAAGCACCGGCGTGGCTGTGTTGTAGAACACCTGTTTTCCGTGCAGAAGTACTGGGTTCAATTTACGCGCGAGCTATTAATATTGTTCATTTATTTGCAGCTACCTCGGCCTTTCGCCCACGGGCAATGCTTTTTTTTTCACTCACAACGAAGACGCCGACACCAGCGTCGGCACCGGATTTTTCGCTACAGATAACTTTTTTTGTGGAATACTTAGCCACCAATGAAATCACGCGCTGCTCCAAAAACGCGGGGTTGGTGTAATATCAGTATACTATAGCATGCCTCGTTCACATTAGGGACGCCTCTGATAAGACAACTACTCAATTTTTTCAAAGAAAATTTGTGCCTCACATAATAATAATAATAATAATAATAATAATAATAATAATAATAATAATAATAATAATAACAAATATATTATTCTCATATGAGTATTGTCTTACTGTTGTTGTTGTTGAAGAGTTTATTGTTTCACATTTGTTTTCACGGATGGATCTACAATGGATGAAAGCTCGTCTGCGGCTTTTCATATACCCGTATATAAAATAGAAAGAGATTTCCGACTTTCTCGAAAGACATCGTCTACAGCAGCGGAGCTTGTTGCAATATTACAAGCCTCAAAATTCATTGTTGAAAGCCAGCAAAGGCAAAACTGGGTAATATATTCTGACTCCAAAGGAGCGCTACAAATGATTAAGGATTTTTATTTTCATATAGATGATGGCATAATATATGAAATCTTAAAAACAATTACCATAGGTTATCTGGACGGCCATGAGATATGTTTTCAGTGGCTTCCAAGTCACGTAGGAGTGATGGGAAACGAAAATGCTGACAAATTAGCCACTGCAGCACACAAAAAAGTTCACTTGACACCAGTGCCCGTTTATTTCTCAGAAAGCAAGAAGGTTCTTTCCGAACTGCGCCACAAATTGTGCAAGAACGCTTGATTTGACGAAAATACAAAGTCTTCACTCTTATATCAAATAGATCCGTCTCTCCGATTTACACCTAATCAAAAGATTGATAGACCATTTGACACACTACTGCACCGTCTACGATTAGGTGTTGCATACACACCTCACTTCTTATGCCGCATAAAAACAAGAACGTCCCCGCACTACGACCACCGTGATCATGTCGATGCGTCAGAGGAGCATATCATTATTGAATGTCCGCGAATTGACGAACAACGCGCTCAACTGAGTGATCGATTGAACCGCCTCGACAGACGACCATTTACGATTGGAAAAGTACTTGGACCATGGCCACATCCCGATAATCAAAGGCACGCAGTGAGCGCCCTCCGTGATTTTTTAATGGACACAATTTTAATTAACTGTCTTTAGTTCTTATTATACCTTGCCACTATTTGTTCGGACTCTATCCGCGATGTGATCACGATATATGAACTGGACTACGCCCATATATACTGTGCTCATTCATTCGTTATAAGCCCTATAGTGTATATATGTACCAAGTGACTGATTATTTTTTTCTTCTTTTTATTCTTAATTTTTCATATTTTTATGTTTATCTTGTACATTACTGTCATGATGTTGGGATAGCCTGCTCCAACGTAGCCTACCTTCCCATATTTTGTCAGATATATATAAAAAAAAAGTTTATTGAACTCTGCCGTAGGGATCGGCCGGTAGCTTGACCAACGACTCAAATCAACGGATCTTGCTTGCGAACGAGAAGCGCCATCGAGCAATGCGCGGTATACAGACAGACCTGCGATGTCAGAGGAGATGATGACCCACTATAACGTTCCTTGTTCTTCACTCTATTATTCTTCTTCTTATTATTATTATTATTATTATTATTATTATATAAACGACAAACAGTGAGTAGTTGTCTTATAAAGGGCGTCACTAACGTAAACGAGGCATGTTACTATTGATATTACACCAAGCGCACGTTTTCGAACAGCGCGTGATTTCATTGTTGGCTAAGTATTGTTAGCGAAAATAAACGTCTTCCGGGGGCCAGAATTTGAGATAGATGCAAATAAATAGACAATATGATTATTCGGCTCGAGAGGAAATCTAATCCAAGACTTCGCACGGAAAACAGGTGTTCTACACTGTTTCGATAAAAAAGCACTATAATAATGTCTTGTAGTTCGAGGATCCCCCCTTCACACATGTAATATTGCGTGGCAGAAGTGTAGAATCGCACCAGCGTCGTACATTTGAATTGCACAGTGAGTGGCTGATGTGACAACCGACCGATTCCCAAGTGCACAGGAATAAGTAATCAAACCGGCAGACGGCTGGAGGCGACGGGCCATGCCTGACGTTACTGACTGACTTTTTAAATAAAGTTTTCTCTCTCTCTCTTTCTTATTATCAGCAACACCATCAACAAAGAGTGCAGCTACGCATTTGCGCTTGTAGCCTTCCGGATCGAAGAAAAAAGAATTATGTCCTAGCGAGCATTTTGCATGCTGTACTTACAAAAGGCACTCTAGGACAGTTTGAAACAATATATATGTTACGAGCACAGACGTACCTTTCCTTGCGGCAGGGTGGATGTGTCCGCCGAGAAATTAAGCGAGGCTAGCGACTGTGAAGGTGAAGTGAACGAAGCTCGATTGCGCTAACGCATTCTCCTCTTAAATTCTTTAATTGGTTTATGCGCGCTTCGAAAATTTCCTTACAGGTTATACGTGGAGAATAAAATGTTCTGTCAGTGCACGGATATATGAATGTTGCTCAATGTCTAGAATAATAAATAGCGCAGAAACTAACGAATTATGTTGAGCGATAACGGTGGTTTAGCGAAAGTAGGTTCAGTTATTTATTATTATTACATTAAGTTTTATTGGCGCAAGGGCATCTGAGGCCAAAGAGCGCCAGTACAAGTATTGTGTCTTTTCAGGTTATTAGAATAAAAATAATTTAAAATATATGCTTTGCAGGGCATATCTACGAAATGTATTAAAGTACAGCGCGTCTAAAATGAGTGTCACTCTGTTAAAAGGCCTTCAATTCTTTGGCTGCAGTCTCATGGTAGATGATTTGGCAAGGTCTGAGACCCTCACTGTCCAGTCCTTGCTTGAGCAAGAACTGCGAAGGCTCAAACATACTTTTTTGGCAACAGGCGGTACCTCACAGGTGAGGCCCAGCCTGGTGACTAGGATGGAATGATACCATTGCTAAAAAGTTAACTTTTGCAAGATAATTAAAAAGTTTCTTCAGGTTGAACATTGAGTCGAGTGATAAAAATAGCGCGGGATGAAATGGAATACGATACCGGTACAGTTCCCTAAAATGAGTCAGCCGCTCTTGGTGAAGCCCGGGGCATTCAATGAGGACATGCAAAACAGTTAGATTCTCTCCACAGTGTATACATGTCGGTGGATCAGTGCCTGTCAGAAGGTGTTTATGTGTGGCATAAGTGTGGCCTATCCTGAGCCGAGCTATGGTGACTTCTGTGAATCTATTGAGTTTTTGTGGGATAACCTTTCTTAGTTGTGGTTTTACTAGGTGGAGCTTGTTGTCGACCTGTTTGTCCCATTCAGCTTGCCAGTGGCTCCGTAGCCCTCTACGTACAACAGGTTTCAGATCCACACCCGGAACAGAGCTTATATCTATAATGTTCCGACTCGCTGCTTCTCGGGCATTCTTGTCAACTATTTCATTGCCCGCGATCCCAGAATGACCTGGTACCCAGCATAGGACAATAGAAAGCTTTAGGCTGTAGGCCGCATGAATCTCATTAAGAAGCTGGTTGAAAACAGGGTTCATGTTGTACTTGCCACGAGACAGGGCAGTAACAACGCTCAGAGAGTCTGTGTACACTACAGACCTTTGTATTTTGTGTTGTACAATGTGCTGAATAACAAGCAGGATACCATACGCTTCAGCCGTGAAGATGCTGGTATGCATGTGCAAGGTTTTGGTATCGGAGAAGTTTTGGCCGTAGGCTGCACAGGATACGGATGTTTGGGTCTTTGAACCATCAGAGAAGAAGGCGGCTGAACGATATTTGTGCTCAAGGGCCAAGAAATGTTGTTCAATTAGCGCATTGGGGCAGATTTTCCTTTTGAGGTCTTTAAAGGACCAGTCACAAGCGACCGGACACTGCTGCCAGGGAGGAACGATTTCAGCGTGGTCACTTTCCTGCAAATCCGCGAAACGAATTCCAAGTTTTTCAACGACTGGTTTTATTGCCACCGGAAACGGTGGTGCGATAGAAGGACGGTTTATGTATAGCTGAGTTGCGGAGACGTCATTCAAGAGTGCTTTGCATGGGTGCTGCTTCAGAGACATGATTCTTATTGCATAGGTGACGCCTAGATATGTGCGCTGATAGTCCAGCGGCCACTGATCCGACTCTGCATAAAGACTTTGTACAGGGCTCGTACGGAATGCTCCAAGCGCCAGGCGTATACCTAAATGGTATACAGGGTCCAATATTTTGAGTGCGGTCTTTGAAGCTGACTGGTATACTATGCAACCATAATCGATGCGCGACAGGACCAGGCTTCTAAATAGAGATATGAGACAATACCTGTCTGTGCCCCACGACTGGTGAGATAAAATCTTTAAAAGGTTCATGGTCTGAAGGCATTTTAGCTTCAATTGTTTTATGTGCTGGATGAAGGTGAGCTTAGCATCAAAAACTACGCCGAGGAATGTTTGTTCTTTTGCAGTGATTAAGCTTTGTCCATTCATTAGTATGCAAGGATCAGGGTGTATACCTCTTCGTCTGGAGAACAGCACACAAGTAGTCTTGTCAGTGTTAAACTTAAAACCATTTTCGTCAGCCCATTTCGCAAGGCGGTTAACACCTAACTGTATCTGGCGTTCGCATATAGTCAAGTTACACGATTTGAAGCTGATTTGGATGTCGTCCACATAGACTGAATACGATATCGCAGGTGGCAGAGCAGAGCGAAGAGAGTTCATTTTAACTATAAAAAGTGTGCAGCTCAATACTCCTCCTTGCGGTACTCCATTTTCTTGAAGAAATGTGCGAGACAATACACTGCCTATTCTTACACGGAACTTTCTTTCAGATAGGTAATCTCGTAAGATGTGTATCAACCTACCACCTATTCCAAAGGACGATAAGTCTTGCAAGATTCCGTATCGCCAGGCCGTATCATACGCCTTTTCTAGGTCAAAGAACACAGAAAGACAGTATTGGTTGTGTACAAATGCATCACGTATATATGACTCGAGGAGGACAAGATTATCAGTTGTAGACCTAGCTCTTCGAAAGCCAGATTGGCAAGGGTCCAATATACCGTTATATTCTAGATAATAGACTAAACGGCGGTTAATCATTTTTTCAAGCACTTTGAGTAAGCAGCTTGTGAGTGCAATAGGCCTGTAACTATTCACCGAGGAAGGATCTTTGCCCTGTTTGAGGATTGGTAGGACTATTGCTTCTTTCCAGGCAGAGGGTATGTTGCCAGTATCGAAAATCTTGTTGTAAAGGCCTAAAAGGCCGTTTAGGGCTTCGTCGGGGAGATTTTGAATCATTTCGTAGGTGATTGTGTCAGCACCAGGGGCTGAACTTCCACAAGAACCAAGGGCAAGCTTCAGTTCATGGAGTGTTAGTAGTTGATTGTATCCATCTGATACAGGCTTGTTCGCGCGCAGAGGTACACTTTCAGCTACTCTTTTATGGTGTAGGAACTTGGCGGTATAATTTCCTGAGCTTGATATTTTTTCGAAGTGTTCGCCAAGAGTGTTTGCTTGTTTTTCTATCGTATCGCATGAGTCATTGACCATAGGGAAAGGATTCGGCCGGTTTCCTTTGAGTTTATGGACCCTATTATACACCTTGCTGGCATCTGTGTAAGAGTTTATTGAGGATATGTAGCGCGTCCAGCTTTCCCTTTTGGCTATACGACGGATACGTCTGCCATTCGCTTTGCAACTTTTGAAGTTTACCAAGTTTTCTACTGTTGGGTAGCGAGAAAAATATCCCCATGCTTTGTTTTGGCGTTTTTTTTTGCGATTTCACACTCATTATTCCACCATGGTTTCGCATTGACTTTGTTAGTTAGTTAATTCGATTTTTATGGCGCAAAAGCAGCTGAGGCTATGCTGCGCCAGACACAAGGTGATATGGAATGAACGGTGAAATGATGTCGTTTATAGCTTATTCAAAAAGTCACATTCTCTTAAAAACTTCAGCACTGCAGACAAGGGTACAAGGGGATCATCTCCAAGAAGTAGAGCTGGGTGGATAGGGGTATGTTGTTTGTATAGTTGGCCGAAATATTTTCGTGTGTAAGTTTCAATGTGGGGACATGTGATCAATATGTGTATAACTGTCAATGGTTCTTGACATTTTTCACATGTTGGTAGTTGTTCATTTCTAAGCAAAAAGTTGTGAGTCAGGTGTGTGTGCCCAATACGGAGTCGAGATAAGATGACCTCAACAAACCGTTCTTGGTGGCGACATGTCTTCCATTCTCCAAGTACGGGCTTTATTAGATGGAGCTTATTATTTGTGCATGAGTCCCACTGTTCCTGCCATTTCGCTAATAATGATGTACGAATTGTTCGCTGGCTGTCTTTAAAGGGAATTTTTATTTTTGTTAGTGTTTCGTGTGCTGCCAAAGAAGCATATTCATCAGCTTTTTTCATTGCCAGGTATCCCGACATGGCTTGGGATCCAGCAGAAACGAACAGAAACAGCCTCGCTATTTGTAACTATGAGATTTAAGATGTCTCCAACTAAGGCTTGGCACTCCGATTTGAGGTGTAGAGCTTTCAGTGCACTTAGCGAGTCAGTGTAAATGATCACTTTCTTGTGTTTGCCAGCGGTGACATATCGAACCGCTTCATACAAGGCATAGACTTCAGCTGTGAAGATGGATATGCATTTAGGTAGCCTGATACTGATAGTGGAGTCCTCTGTTACGATCCCTATACCCACATGATTGTCTGTCTTCGAGCCATCTGTGTAATATTCGATGTGATCTCTGTATGTGTGTTGTATTGCACGGAATTCCTGAATAAGGTGTTCTGGTGGTGTGTCTTTTTTCTTTAGGCGGGTTAGAGAAAAGTCGCAAAGTAGCGTCAGGTCAAACCATGGGGGCAGTCTTGGCGGTTTGGTTGCTACATTTAGTGAGTCTTCAGTTATATCATATGTGCGGCAGTATTCTTCGAACCGTAGAAGAAGTGGTTTGATTAAGTGAGGCTTGTTTGAGTAGTGTAACCGTGAGTCACATTTCGTGACGATGTCGTGGTTTATGTGTTCAGGTGATGACTTGATTCTCAAAACATAAGACAGGGTCAGTGATATTCTTCGCAGGCCAAGAGAGGGTTCGTTACACTCTACATATAAACTCTGCACTGGTGATGTTCTATAGGCACCACTGGACAGACGTAGGCCGAGATTGTGGACAGGGTCAAGGCGTCGAATGTACGATTCCCGCGCCGAGCCGTAGACAATACAACCATAGTCTAAAATACTGCGCACAATAGAACGGTAGATGCGTAGCATGCACAGCCGGTCGGAACCCCACTGCTTGTGGGATAACACTTTTAGAAGGTTTAGTGCCCTGTTTGCCTTTATTTTTAATGCGTTGATGTGGGCTAGGAAGTTGAGTTTTTTGGTCGAATGTAACGCCTAGAAATTTGTGTTTTTGCTTTACTGCTATGGGGACATTGTTCAATCGCAGAACCGGGTCCGGGCATAATCCTCTCATTTGCTTATAGAGGACAGCAGCAGTTTTTTGTGTGGAGAAGTGAAAACCGTTTTGGTCAGCCCATTTTGTCAGTTTATTAATTGTGATTTGGATTTGTCGTTCGCACGTTGATAGGTTCGAGGCACGATAGGCAATTTGCAGATCATCAACGTAGAGAGAATGCATGACTGTGAGGGGGGATAACCTTGTTAATGGAGTTCATTTTGACTACGAAAAGGGTTGTGCTGAGGATGCAACCTTGTGGTACGCCATTTTCTTGGACAAATATTCGAGAGAGTGCTGTACCGAGACGTACTTGAAATGTTCTATTGGAGAGGAAGTCACACAAGCAGTTTAGCATTCTTCCACGAATCCCCATGTCTGCAAGGTCTCTGAGAATCCCGTATCGCCACGTCGTATCATACGCCTTCTCTAAGTCGAAGAAAACCGTAAGACAGTACTGTTTGTGCAGAAATGCATCTCGTATTTCGTGTTCCAGTCTAACGAGATGGTCAGTGGTAGAACAGCCTTTTTTGTATCCACACTGGTGCGAGTCTATAAGGTTTGTTGATGTAAGAATGAAAGTGAGTCTTATGTTTATAATGCTCTCGTATGTTTTTGCCAGACAACTTGTTAATGCTATCGGCCTGTAGCTGCTCGTGGATGTTGGGGGTTTACCAGGTTTTAGGAAAGGTATGACTATTGCATTTTTCCAATCTTCAGGCATTATGCCGGATTCCCATATTTTGTTGAAGAATTGGAGAAGAGCTTCGGCCGATGCTTGTGATAGGTGTGCCAACATTGTGTAGTGTACCCGGTCAGGCCCTGTTGCCGTTTTTTTACCGGCGGAAAGTACCCTGTTTAATTCGTGTAGTGTAAGAGGGTGGTTGTAACATTCATTTGAGGCGCTAGTAGTAGGGAGTTTTTGTTTTTCAGCATTTTCTTTGTATTTGAGGAATGCATTGGTATAATTCGCTGAACATGATACCTCGTAAAAGTGTTCGCCTAAAAGGTTGGCCTGGTCTTCTAGTGTTGTTTGTGTGTCTGGACTTGTAAGCAGTGGTATTGTGTATGATGAGTATTCTCCTCTGAACTTCCTCACCTGATCCCAGATATGTTTAGATGTGGCTGAACTATTAATGGATGATATGTATTTGTGCCAAGAACTCTTTTCTGCCTGCCTTCGGATATATCGCGCTTTGGATTTTGCCTGTTTAAAACTTATGAGGTTGCTATAAGTCGGGTACCTTCGTAGGGTTCCCCAGGCCTTATTTTGCTGTTTTTTGGCTTCGGTGCACTCATCTGTCCACCAAGGATTTAACTTCTTGCGCACAATGCCAGACGATTGCGGTATCGCCTTTTCCGCCGCTGAGATGATAGCGTCAACGAATTTTTCGTTGAGTTCCTGAACAGAAAGCTCGGGTGAAAAAATATTTTCGAGCTTTGCGTGATCCGTAAAAAGCGGCCAGTTTGCGAGTTGCAATTTCCACCGGCGTGGCTTGGTGGCAAGTGTTTGATAAGATGGCATAAGTTTGATAATGGCGGGTTGGTGGTCGCTACCATATGACTTTTCAAGGACTTCCCATTTAAAA
>JALIZH010006579.1:0-51267 GCA_030522465.1 Rhipicephalus appendiculatus | reverse complement strand
CATATAATCACGGACGAAGGGTGTCATACAGGTCAGAGAAAAGAAGTGGCTGCCTTATTTGTTGAGCAGCCAGCGAGAGGTTCCTTGATGGAAAATAACTCCGTGAAAGGCGAAGTAGGTGACGTTAAAAGAAAAAAACCTGTCGACAATGCCCAAGTGATGGCGAAGTCCAAAATCCACTGATCGTACTTGACAGATAGACTCTCGATAAGTCGTAAAGTTGGTGGCGAACACTGTCTCGGTACTCAGGGAATAAAGGCACTCCTTGACAAATGCTTCGCTAGCGTGCATTCTTCAGGGGCGCAAAAATCACAAGTCCTAAAAACGCATTATTTCAATTTATTTTATGAATCTTAACCTTACTTTTGTGTTTCTTGAAAATGTGTCTTGCTTGCGAATTTTTACCAGTTTGCTCGGTCTATTTCTATTTTAATATTGCAACAAGTGTACTCATTGGGATTCTTGTCATGTTGCTGCTGTCATTGTACGGGGAGGTGGTACCAGTCAAGCTGCCTATGCGCAGCTTTTATCACACCATTCCTACTGCTTATGCATGTTCTGTACCTACGCGGCAATAAACTTCAACTTCAATACATTTCAATCGGATCGCGCCCACAAACGTAAATATGTCTTGTTTGATTACGCTAAGCGTGAATGTTAATTTTTTGAAGCTGTATACTTTTGTTCGCTTGATTACCTCGAGGCGATTTTTAACACGAAAGTGTTCTATGCTGGGGTCCACCAAGACTTCACTTGACGTACTTCCATCACGGATGTGACGTTCTTAAAATTTGCATGAACAGAATACAAAGAAAGAAACCAGCAGAAAAGGTTTCAGAAATTTGGGAGACCCATGATCTCTTGGTCCGCGGCGATAGAAACCGGGCGCTCAACCAACTGCGCCACCAACGCATTTGCGAAAAGCTCTTCAGACGCGCCTTATATATCTCACACTCCTTCTCCATGTGCCTGCACCTCTTGTTTGTTGGGGCGGTGCCGCCACCTACGAGCACAGAAGAGAAGTACTGCATTACGACCCCAGCGCGCACCGACAGTGAATGCTTCGCTAGTCTCAGCACTACGGCGCCTCGATGCCAGCATTCGAACGGACGCTAGCATCAATGCGCCCTACCAACGCCACCTAGGTAGCGTTGGCCCTACTCAGCTCAGCGGAGCGTGGCCTCCGCAATCAGCTCCAACGTTCCTGAAGCTAATTTGGGAGGCCACAACCAGAGGCTGTAATTGCGACGCGCTATACGCACTGAAATGATGACGCAGATACGTGCTTTGTGTTTCGCGTTGTGCTAGCGTGTGCAGCTTCCATATGCACCAACGGTGTTTTTCCGCCGTCTACTGATGCGAGTTCGATGGCACCGGCAACGAGAACTGCTGCATTAAGCAGCGCCGACAGACAACGGCGTCGACGGGCGAATGTTGTGCAAGTGAGTTTGGTGCAGCGAGGGACACGCCACGGGGGGAGCGGGAGGCCTGCGCGCGTTCACGGCTCAAGCTGAAAAATCTGCGTCTCGTGTTTCCGAAGTCGAGCGCATCGTGACCCAACTGGTTGCTTTACACACACCGAATCATACGAAGCGTCACAAGTGCGAAATGTCCTCTCACTGGAGCGTTTTAAGCAAAACCATATCATACTTAAAGATGTTTCTGTTGTCAAACATGTGTGCTCTTGCCCCGCACAAACGAAATAATAGCACTTGTGTAGGGTTGCAATAAACGACTTAAACGGAGAATTCAAATAAAAACTAGGCACAGATGGTGCATAACATTCAACAGGAGGGAAACTATTGCCAATAAGTCACGTCGTTGGTTGCCTATTTGTTGCCGAAAGCTAATTAGGAGCATTTCCCCGGTTTTACGTCCCAAAACCACCATATTATTGTGAATGTCTCCGTCGGGGAGGGCTCCGGTGTTTTTCGACCACCCGGATTTCTTTAACGTGCCCCTAAATTTAAGCACGCGGGACTCTAGAACTTTGACTCCATCGTAATGCGGCCGCCGAGGCCGGGATACGATTCCGCCTAAAAAGTTACTTGTTCTTGGCAAAAACGTATCATGTCTGCCGCAGTCCCCCAGAAAGTGTTTTGTCAAAATGAAGCATGTGTGAGGAAGAAGATCGGCAAGCACGGATGCCCATCGCCATAGGCTGGCACACACCGACAATGCGCACTCTGGCTACGCCCTGCGTGCTGCTGCTACGATCGTCGCTCTCGTAGAATCCCCAATAAATCCCCCCATAACAAGTGGTGGAGGTGCGCGGTACGACTAGTAACCATGTGCGGCCGTCGCTATGGTAGTTGCGGCGGTGTAAAAGTCCGTCGCGGATAGCCAAATGCTGTGCGTGGTGTCGCAGTGCGCGAGGTGCCGACACTCTCCGAGGGCTCGACAAGAAGTCCAAAATGATGGCGATCCATGGGTCGTTTCGTTGTTCTGAGGCCATGTCCAGGATGTCAAGCGGCGACATATCTTGATCGCGAGTAGAAGTGCCGTCGTCTGAGATGAGGGGAAAGCGAGAAAGGGCGTCAGCATCAGAGTGTCGGCGGCCGGAGCGATAGACGAAGCGGTTGTCGTGTTCCTGGATTCCGAGAGCCATTCTGTGTATCCGTTGCCACGAATTGATGACGCACTGGGCTGTTTGCAGGGAGCGGAGTTCTTTTCTTCCTTGGATCTCCGCTCTCGCTACTGGCAAGTGCCCATGGCTGACGCTGACTGTTCGAAAACGGGGTTCGTAACACCAGACAGAATGTACGAATTCACTGTAATGCCGTTTGGTCTCTGCAACGCGCCCGCGACCTTTGAACGCATGATGGACGGCATCCTGCGTGGCCTGAAGTGGCGCACTTGTCTCTGCTATCTTGACGACAATGTCGTCTTTTCCCCAGATTTTCCGACTCATCTGCACCGTTTACATCAAGTTCTGACCTGTCTCCGGAATGCTGGTCTCCAGCTTAACTTTTAAAAGTGCCAATTTGCGGCTCGAAAACTGACTATATTAGGCCACGTTGTCTCCAAAGAAGGCATTCTCCCCGATCCTGCTAAACTTCGGGCCGTATCCGAATTCCCAAAGCCCACTACCCTGAAAGCACTACGCAGCTTTATGGCCTATGCTCCTATTTTCGACGCTTCGTACGCAATTTCGGTAATGTCATCGCACCCCTGAATGCACTTCTCCAAGGCGACAATGAACTGTCTACCTGGTCGGACCCGTTACGCCATCTTCCGATCTCCGTCATCGCGGGCGAGAGACAGTCCACATTGACCACCTCAAGGCATATTATGATCCTCTGACCTCTCTCTAGGTCGCCAGGATGGCTACCTCTCCATACCGGGGGGTGATTGTGAGGAAGAAGATTGGCAAGCACGGATGCCCATCGCCATCGGCTGGCACACACCGACAATTCGCACTCTGGCTACGCCCTGCGTGCTGCTGCTACGATCGTCGCTCTCGTAGAATCCCCAATAAACCCCCCGTAACACATGTAATACATGTGAACTAGAATAAAAGTCGTCAACCGTTTCTCACTTGGTCGAGCCATCCGCTTCCTTAAACGTCCAGGCATACGTGGCTATTCCTGCCTCATAATCCATGTTTACTCTGTGAGCCGCAAGGCAATCAAAGATGGTGTCATTGTTCGAGTCCGAAATCGCCATGGCATCTCTGTACTCAGTGATCATCTGCGTTAATGAATACAGACAAAATCAAAGTTACGATCATCAAGATGGTCATAAGCATTTTCACATAACTAGAGTTTTCTGACCGGATTTCAAAGACTAAGCCGATAGTTGGAAGACAGAACTCCACCCGGTTTCAATCTAAGGTATGCATCTCTTATTGACTAGTTTGCATTACAAGTTGCGTTTGCGAGAGCTTATTCAACCCAAATAGAAATGGCTGGCAGCGACACCTGCGAAGTATTGGCCTCGAGGAGTTACGGAGTCGCCCTCTATCGGGCGCGCCTCGATTGCGTGCTAGGCAGGATACCGCCGCTCGCTCCCCCATAAGGTTTGCTGTCGGCGCTCTACAAAACACCTCGCGGAAGCGCTCCAGGACATTTCTGTGCGTACTTTCGAAACGAAACATGCTCTTTGCTGCTAAAGTAATAATTTTCGATGAAAATAAAACACAGCGTAGTTTACAGTCGCTGTCTCTTTGCAGAAAACGGAGCGCCCGCTTCACGCGGCCACCGCGATGGAGATCCCTGAACCTGCTTTTTGCGTGAAATATAGTCTGTCGCTGAGTGCAAACTATGGGAAATATTTTGTTAGAGTAGACGCCTGTATACCTAAACGGAGCATAACAGAAAGAAGCCTCAAGCCAGTGATCGCACGGGTTCGCGGCGACCGACGGAGCTTTTGCATGCATGAGCGTCTGCATGTATATGTTCGTGCTGATGGTTTCGCTTTCGCTACAAGTGTGTTTTGGCGCCGTGCCGTGAACTTTAGGCTGCAAAATAGGAGAATTCGTGAGTACACAAAAACCATTGTTTCGCGGACGCTATCAGAGCAGTTCCAATTTTTTTTTTAGTACAACTACGACTTCGGCGCGCCTATGGCAACTTGTGATGTTCCGTCCCGACGACTGAACCTTTTTTTTTTTGTTCAGTCAAAATTAATGTATGTTTCACTGTCATCTGATATGTTGCCTCGCGCTGCATATAGATCGGTCTTCTAAGCGAGCAATTGCCGCTGCTCCTGTTATTTCAGTGTGTTTGTTTCGTTTCGTGGTCACAAAAAGCGTGAGAAAATGCGATGCCTTTTTTAATATGTTGCTTAATTATCGTTCCCTTTGTATTCCACCGAACTTGCCGCTCTCTGCCATAAACAAATTCATAGACCAAAGCTTCACCACTTTGAGATTGCTGATGGAAGGAGAAGTGGTCTACGAGACCATGTAGTAGCATACAGCGCCAAGGACACGAATGAAAATACAGTAACGTTCGCCGCACTTGTTCTGCAAACGTCGATGTGAACAATTGTTAAGGACCTACCTGAACTTGAAATAGCGGTGAAAGAAAGGGAAGTATTTGCAGCAATCTGCAGCTGCAAAGCAAGGTAACAACAATACGTAAAGAGTGAAATGCAAAATTTTAATGTCCAGCATTATTTGGCGAGTTGCCCAGCTATTAGGGAAATATGTCGAGTCTAACGACAACAGCGCGGCATATTTTCCACATAAATAAATAAGGCTCCAAAAAATGCATGGGGTTGGATAGGCCCAACTTGAGTTTGAGAGTGGCACAAGTAAATTTGGGCTTTTTAGCACGTAGCGATTGTGTCATGAGAATGCATGATTGACTAAAAGAATGTTATTGCCAACATAAATGCAGCACACATCAGCCGCAGCATTTGACTCGCTCGCTATGTACATCCACCAGCAAACGTCACGTACAGGTTATGAAGGCGAAAGCCTTCGATGCCTCATCAAAAGCGAATATTGACTGTCGGCACGAGTAATGCGAAAAAATCACCATCACGTGATGACGTCACCATATGTCGTCATCATGATGTCAGGGATTGCCCAAATTTGGGAAGATGACGCCAAATAACGTGATGTCACATGATGACGTGTTCACACGACATGGTCGCTTTGCACAGCCTCCGTGATCGGTGGGCCGATCACGGAGGCAGTGCAAAACCTCGCTAGGAGCACAAAGGTTTTTGGAGCGGGGCGGGGAAAATCAATACATTGACTGACAAGAAGGAGAAGATGGCGGCTTTCGCCTTCCGGTCATTTTAGGCGAATGCACAAGGAAGCTTGCCAGTTTTTTAAATCCAACGTATCTAAACAGTCACTCAAGCATCTGCAGCCCATATTGTAGACGCTGAGCACGGGGCCGACGATCGAGAGGTCGCACAGGAACGTTCTGAGATGGTATCGCAGGATGCAAAGGCCGTACTGCGGTAGATAAGCACCATTAGCCGGCAGGAAGCGCGCGCGGACGATCGTCGCAGTGCGCACTTTCTGCTACTCAACATCACAGCCCCGACGCAGTAGCGAAAATCATCGTCGCGGAAGTGTTTTTGTTGTACACACGACTCGTAGCCGATCGCTGCTTGCCGGTTCTTAGCCACAACGCACTCTTCACGCAGTTTCTTGACCCACGGGCACCTGTGCAGGTTTATACCGGCCTTCGTTGCGTACGTCCGGCACTACGGCACCGAGCAGTAATAGCAGCATGTTCATCGCTTTCGGAGGCAGCCACTCCTGTTACAATGGGTTCAGTTGGGTTCAAAATGCGTGAAAACCTCCGTATTCGTACCGACCGCCGCGCAGGTGGAGCTTTAAGCTCGTTTACAAAGTACGCGGCAGCGCTCCGCAAGCAGCCGACGCGGCCGCCGGGACCGCGTGATCCTGCCAAGCACGTCACGCCGACGGTGGCGCCGGCATTTCCAGTGGTGGCCCTCGAGGCCAATACAACACGGCAGAAAAAAGAGCTTTCCCTTAGTGTGTCATGAACTTAAATTTGACATTGCAACGAGTTTATTAGCCAAAAACTGTGTTACTGGAACTATGCAATCATTTTTCATAGGTTGGCAAAGTATTATACTTACGGGAAAAAGGCTGTGAAGTAAATGTTCAAAGTACATTTTCGTACATTTCGCAGGTGTGTTCCTACGCCATTTTGTTCGAAAGACTAGCATATCTCTAGATTTTATGTGGTACGGTAAGAAGAACATTATTGAAAGCATCTAGAAAAGAGCCACACCTTAAGGTGACACCGCGGGGCGCTCTCACGTGGGGACAGTTAGGCATAGTATTACCGCAGTGTCACAGGATCTCTGGACAACCCACAGTGCATGATGATACTCCAAGCTCTTGAGGGCCGAGCTCTATTTTTTTTTTCTGAGAGGTTTTTGTCCCTACGTAACGAGCGGCCATCGCCATAGCATATGCAGGTCTCCCTGTAGCTATTGCCCTGTGTAAAGTCCCTTGAGAATCATCGTCATCGCCATAGCATATGCAGGTCTCCCTGTAGCAATTGCCCTGTGTAGAGTCCCTTGAGAATAGGCAGTGCATTTGGGACCTACAAGGATGGCAGGCAGCGCAGGTAGGATTGGCCCACCCCTCCACCCAGCCCTTTCTCAAACTTTGTCGCGGCGGTGGTTAAGAAGTTTCACAAGCTCAGCCTTGGCCATGAATGATGGCGCTGGCCAACACTAAAATTGTCAGTCCCATCTTATTTAATAACTAGCGTTGCTGGAATATCAGGAACGTGACTTTAACGGGTCAGAGTGTTCCTACGACAGAGAAGACGCACGAACAAAACAGGCCCAATGAAATTGTTCCGCAATGAACTTCGCAGTTCAGCAAATCCTAGTCGTGATCAACAAGAAGCTTATAGTTGGACGATCAGTTTAATTGAAAAGAAACGAACTATTCAACCTCGTCACATTGGTGAAATCTTCGCTTGGGCAGAAAAAAGCCAAAGCTTATTATTCTTTTTTGAGTGCTGTGACGTCGCAATAACATACCCGTGGACCTTTTGGCCACAGACTTCTTTGTCCCTTTTGGTGCTGCAATGACGTTTTTCTCAAAAACCGCCAGGCCTGCGTGGAACGCGCAGCACAGTCACAGCGAAAGCTGGGAGAGCACCATTTCTAAAACCCGTTGCAATCTATCTTAGGGATACTACCGACCCTCTACCATATCTCTTGGGGATGTATTAAAAGGCCACATAAACTCAATCGCTTACAGCGTACGTATAAAATAGAAAACTCTTTGGAGCAATGGGAGGCACTCCTCGCTAGCTCGGACCCGGAGGTGCAACTAGCGCTTCTCGACCACGTCCGGCTGGCGGCACACGCCAGTGGAGCCTTGGACATGGGGCCCCACCCATCAAGCTCCTGAACCCCATCCCTTTCCCTCAATAAAAGTTATTCTTCTTCTTCTTCTTCTAATACAAGTACGCTTGCGAGGTGCCCACTACTCCATTAATTGATTCGGTGGCTCATGACGACGAAGAATTATGGCTGAGCCCTTTGTAAGGGGTTGGAAGGATTCAACGACCCCCCTCGTAATGCAATTCATATTTTGTGACGCCTGGTTACACAAATGGCATTCTGTGACGCTTGGTTGTCGTTTCAATCTTCTGCCACGTTATATTGCGCATGTTACCGCGGTTCCTTCACGACATAATGCTTGTATAGGGTTTTGTGCGCCGGGTTTTCGAGCACAGGCATGGCTCAGTGGTAGAACACTGGGCTGGCACGGAGCGGACCCAGGTTCAAACCCCGTTCCATCCTGAGCATTTTGAATGCGAAGCATTTCTTAGCGAACTTCGGCGACTTTGAGCGTATCTATCTATCTATCTATCTATCTATCTATCTAGCCGCCTACGACTTTGTGCTCTCCTGGCCGTATCGTTAATGGGATTTATACCAAATTTGGTATGGCATAACATGACTGTATGACGAACATAAATTGCTAGTCATATCATGAAAATCATGTCTAAATTGTCATGAAAAGTATGATTTACATGCCACGCTCATGGCGCGCTCGCGGCCGTTTCTTTAGCTCGATATACACCATATTTGGGATTGCGTGACATGACTGTATGACGAACATAAATGACAAGTGGTAATATGAAAATCATGACTTCATGAACGACATGACTTGCATTTCACGCTCATAGCGCGCTCGCGGCCATTTCGTTAGCTTTATATATACCAAATTTGGTATTGAGTGGCATGACTCTATGACGAACATAAATGACAAGTGGTAATATGGAAACCATGACTTGTCATGTCCGACATGACTTCCACTCCACGCTCATGGCGCGCTCGCGGCCGTTTCGTTAGCTTGATATACAGCAAATTTGGTATTGAGTGACATGACTGTATTACGAACATAAATGACAAGTGGTAATATGGAAATCATGACTTGTCATGTGCGACATGACTTGCATTCCACGCTCATGGCGCGCTCGCGGCCGTTTCGTTAGCTTGATATACAGCAAATTTGGTATTGGGTGACATGACTGTATTGCGAACATAAATGACAAGTCGTAATATGGAAATCATGACTTGTCATGTGCGACATGACTTGCATTCCACGCTCATGGCGCGCTCGCGGCCGTTTCGTTAGCTTGATATACAGCAAATTTGGTACTGAGTGACATGACTGTATTGCGAACATAAATTACAAGTGGTAATATGGAAATCATGACTTGTCATGTCCGACATGACTTCCACTCCACGCTCATGGCGCGCTCGCGGCCGTTTCGTTAGCTTGATATACAGCAAATTTGGTATTGAGTGACATGACTGTATGACGAACACAAATTACAAGTGCTAATATGGAAATCATGACTTGTCATGTGCGACATGACTTGCACTCCACGCTCATGGCGCGCTCGCGGCCGTTTCTTTAGCTTGATATACACCAAATTTGGTATTGAGTGACAGGACTGTATTGTGAACATAAATGACAAGTCGTAATATGGAAATCATGACTTGTCATGTCCGACATGACTTCCACTCCACGCTCATGGCGCGCTCGCGGCCGTTTCGTTAGCTTGATATACAGCAAATTTGGTATTGAGTGACATGACTGTATGACGAACACAAATTACAAGTGCTAATATGGAAATCATGACTTGTCATGTGCGACATGACTTCCACTCCACGCTCATGGCGCGCTCGCGGCCGTTTCGTTAGCTTGATATACAGCAAATTTGGTATTGAGTGACATGACTGTATGACGAACACAAATTACAAGTGCTAATATGGAAATCATGACTTGTCATGTCCGACATGACTTCCACTCCACGCTCATGGCGCGCTCGCGGCCGTTTCGTTAGCTTGATATACAGCAAATTTGGTATTGAGTTTCATGACTGTATGACGAACACAAATTACAAGTGCTAATATGGAAATCATGACTTGTCATGTGCGACATGACTTGCATTCCACGCTCATGGCGCGCTCGCGGCCGTTTCGTTAGCTTGATATACAGCAACTTTGGTATTGAGTGACATGACTGTATTGCGAACATAAATGACAAGTCGTAATATGGAAATCATGACTTGTCATGTCCGACATGACTTCCACTCCACGCTCATGGCACGCTCGCGGCCGTTTCGTTAGCTTGATATACAGCAAATTTGGTATTGAGTGACATGACTGTATGACGAACACAAATTGCAAGTGCTAATATGGAAATCATGACTTGTCATGTGCGACATGACTTGCACTCCACGCTCATGGCGCGCTCGCGGCCGTTTCTTTAGCTTGATATACACCAAATTTGGTATTGAGTGACATGACTGTATTGTGAACATAAATGACAAGTCGTAATATGGAAATCATGACTTGTCATGTGCGACATGACTTGCAATCCACGCTCATGGCGCGCTCGCGGCCGTTTCGTTAGCTTGATATACAGCCAAATTTGGTATTGAGTGACATGACTGTATGACGAACACAAATTACAAGTGCTAATATGGAAATCATGACTTGTCATGTGCGACATGACTTGCACTCCACGCTCATGGCGCGCTCGCGGCCGTTTCTTTAGCTTGATATACACCAAATTTGGTATTGAGTGACATGACTGTATTGTGAACATAAATGACAAGTCGGTAATATGGAAACCATGACTTGTCATGTGCGACATGACTTGCACTCCACGCTCATGGCGCGCTCGCGGCCGTTTCGTTAGCTTGGTATACACCAAATTTGGTATTGAGTGACATGGCTGTATTGCGAACATAAATGACAAGTGGTAATATGGAAATCATGACTTGTCATGTGAGACATGACTTGCATGCCACGCTCATGGCGCGCTCGCGGCCGTTTCGTTAGCTTGATATACACCAAATTTGGTATTGAGCGACATGACTGTATGACGAACATAAATGACAAGTGGTAACATGAAAATCTTGGCATGCCTGTCATCTACAATGCCATTTACATGCCACGCTCATGGTGCGCTTGCGTCCAGTTCGCTAGCTTGACATACACCAAAATTGGAATATTGCGACGTGACTGTATGACGAACACAAATGACAGGTCGTAACATGTAAAACATGAGATGCAAATTATGTAAAGCATGATTTGCTCCTTCCTGGCTGCTTCGCATTACATCGATTCCCACAGTGCGTGGGATCTGCCGGCTTTTTTCTTAAATTTTTTTTCTTATTTCGTGCCATAGTGGTTACGGACACCGGCGGCGGCGGCGGCGGACAACTACGGCATCCTTGTTGTGATCTCATAACAGCTTTCGCTGTAAAAGAAAAACAAATAATTATCGGTGAAGCTGTGCATTATTAAACAACGGAGGTTCTCTAACGTGACTCCCGGGTCCGCGGTAAGCCAACAATAACCAATCAACTACCTTCGTAGCTTCCGTTACGGAGCGACTCTTGCAACGTTCAAACTGTCTGTGTTTGATGTTGCGAATACAGTACCTGAAAAGCGTCTGGTTCATGGTAGGGCAGCTTGCGTGGTTCCTCCCGGAGCCCCAAGTTTGGCCACGACAATGTTCCCGGTCCAAAGTACAGAAATTGCAAGCGTTAACTCGAGCCCTCGCATCATGACGCTATACCGTAGCCAGGTTTCTCTCTTATGCGCAGCGTACTTCGCCGAGAGAAGACCGTAGGTTCTTTGCGTGTTTCTACATGGTAGTACATTTAAAATTTGTCATTGTCCAAAACAACGTGTATTTCTTTTTTACGGCAGACCTCACAAACGTACTGGCATGTCGTAGGCCTCAACTAATGTGTGACTACGCAGCATCGCAGCGTGTCACTAAACAAGGTATACCTCTGGTCAGAAGTAACGGACAAATGAGAAAACGGTGAAGTTGTCAGATTAAAGCGGGCTTATTAGCTGAAGTTCATGAAGACATGTCTCATAAATAAAGGAGCCAAAGTTTATTATTTGCTTGCTACATTTACTCTAAGCGGCTTGTTTTTACAGGTTGGCTTTCGAAGAGCACACGCATGTTCTGGCTTCTTTATTTTTCCCAGAAAAATCCATCCCTTATGAAAAGGACAGCGCGTATGCGAAATATTCTGCGCTATTTTCGCTTGTTTTTTCAAAAGGAAAGTAATTATGCGACAAGTTGATTAAAAAAGTGCGCGTGATTGCGTACAGCCCCCAAAACAACCACAAATCAGTGTTGCCAACCAATTTTCGGAAAATAACCTACGTCACGGTCAAAAATTCCCTACTTCACCCTTCACATTTTTTTTATTAGCGCACATTTTACCCTACGCCTAAAAATAGCGCCGTGTAATAGTAATAAGGAATACGCTACAGTTCACAGTATGACATGCAGGTATGTGGAGATTTAAAGGTGAACATTTGACAGACTTCTGTCTGGTTGGGAAGCAAATAACATTGGGAAAGGGACACCAACCAACGTATTCAATTAAAGTAATAACATATTTTTACATTAAAACGAAAAATCCCGACGGTTCGGGTCTAAACGTTTCGACGTTTAGGGCGCAACTGCCACTCAGTCACCCCTGAAGATGCGTCCGAGTTGGACGGGAAAGGTCGCGATTTTTCATTTTAAAGTAACACTATGTTATTACTTTAATTTAATACGTTGCTTCGTGTCCCTTTCCCAATTTCAGGTATGTGGAGGTACTGAAGTCGGTGGCGAAATTGAAAATTAGTTTGAAAATCAGTTTCAGAGGGAGACTGAAAGACGACGAAATACATCAAACAAGTGGAAGTGTCCTGGTATTTGTATGAGAAGAGCGTTCACTCATAGTTGACAAAAAGAACTAGGAGACTCAAGGAAGTATACGGCTGGCAGTGTAAGCGATATCGTGAAAAACAGCGTTAAAGGACCCCTAGACCAGCTCTGAAAATATGAAGAACGGGTACTTTGTTCTCTCCTGAGTTTCCCATCATTGCGGCACAATTCGTGACGCCAGCTGTCTGTTCAAGTGACGTCAGGATGGATATAAGCTCTCGATTGGTTGATGCACGAAGGATATCTGTTGTGAATTGTCGCCTACGCTGCTTCGCCATGCAGTCACATACCCGGTATGCCTTGTCTCGCATGAGTATCGTGTGCGATAAAGTGATTTCACTTCGTTTTCTGCGTTTGTGACTGCGCAAGCGGAGATAGCAGCGTGTAGTCGAAAAGCGCTAAATCCTGACTGGCTCAACGCTTAGTGCTGACACTCCGCGTGTTTAATGAAGAAATAAATGGCGAGGAGGAGATTGCGCTTGTTGGGAGAGGTAGTGAAGGCAAGAGAGAAACTACTGTCTCGCCTTTGCAACTCGATCTGGTTTAGGGGCCCTTTCAGCGAGAAGTCGGCAGAGGCGGGAAAGATTTACTGGATAGGAGCGATGAAACCGGTATTGCGTAACTACCGAAAATCCAAAGCCGAAATAAGGAGGCAGGCATTTTCCGATAATTCAAGAGAAAAACCTTTACTGTTTGAAGTCAGGTCGCGTTGCGTAGTCATAAGGAACATTCACGAAAGAAGAAAAATTCACATCTGAAAGAAGTTAAGGAGACGACGGCGCATGTTTTAATTCAATGTTTAGATATACAGTTGGGAGTGTGATATGGGCACTAGCCTATATGCAAGCCTTGCGTTTTAGGGCCAAGATTGGAAAAGTAAACAAGTCGGTGATAGAAATGAGTGAAAAAGGACTGCAGGATTGGTGGCGGAGAATTAGCCAGAAACGGAAAAAATAAGAGCACTACCGAGGTGGATCTACGGTGAGGCCAAGAAAGTTAATCTGTGAATTTATAAGGTTTTTTTTGTTTATATAGGAAGAGAATCCTTCATTCAGCTGGACAAGATTAGGTTGGTATAATAATAATAATAATAATAATAATAATAATAATAATAATAATAATAATAATAATAATAATAATAATAATAATATAGTAATAATAATAAGAACAATAATCGCAATAGTAGTAAAGTATTGAGGTTGGTGCACCGCAGCTCACCGCCCTGTTATAAAGAGGGGCGCTCTTTCATGCATCCATGGAAAAACTGCTTCGAAAAAAACTCGGATGTGCTCTTATGCATTCACCTAAGATGACTCGAATGGTGAAAGCCACCTTGTTTTTCTTCTCCGTCGACCGTACTTATCGCCCCGCCCTCGAAAGGAGATTTCTGCACCTAGCCGTGGGTTCTTGCACTGCCTGCGTAATCGGAAGCATTGCAAGCTTTCTGTACCTCACGTGCCTCCTGGAAACAGCCCACCTGTGAACTGTGGCGCTATTTTCTATGGGAGCTGCAACACACGGCGCTTCAGCCAGCATGGGAATCATGGGTAGTAGACAAATTTGCCTAGTCTTGCGTAGTCTTCGTTCTTTCGGCACCGTGTGGCCTGAATCCGCGTTGCCGCAATACGAAGTTCAGAAAAAGTTTAGCAATTGCGGTTCACCACCTTGACCTTTTTAGGCTCACTAATTCGAATCAGCTCACGAAGTTCACAACGCTCCATTCTTTTATCCGAAACACAACGAACACGCAACAATAAACAAAGCTAGGCAAATTTGTGCACTACCCATCATTCCTATGGTGGCTGAACGATCGCAGCGCCAGAGTCCCCTCTAGTTAATTTTAGGAAGATATATGCCTGGGACCAAGTGACGATGTCATTTGATGACGTGTTCATTCCACGTTACATTGTGATGTCATAGTGACGTGACTATGACTCCATGATGACATCTCAAACGCTGGCGATCTGTGAAGACAAAATGACGTCATCGGGTGACTTCGGTTATAACACGATGATTTTTTTGAATCACTCGCGTCGACATCGACGGTCACTTCTCGTGCTTGATGAGTCCCCTAAAGCGTTCGCCTTAATAAATGGAGCCGACCGCATCCGCCAAACTCAAAGGCCCCTCCACGCAACGAACAACTCGGTGGCGACGGAAGGGGAAAAACATCCTTGGGAAAAGCAACAGTGCAAGCACAGGCACGTGTACCGTATTAGCTTTCGTCTCTGCCCTATGCTGGTGACATGTGAAGCAATACAGTTTCAGCTTTATTCAAAAGAAGATTGAAGGTTTCCGATATTTTAGGAATGTCGTGGTCGGAGATGTCACTTCGATCATCTACATTGTTTCGATGATCAACGACGAACGAGAAGTGGAAAGTACTTAGGTCTGATAAGAAAATAATATAACTGCCATACTACTCCACTCTGGCCGAAAAATTCCGGAAATACCCTACAAGCAGGCAAACTACCCTACGGTTGGAAACTCTGCCACGAACACGAAACAAAGAACGAGGCAAGAAAAACGACAACAGCTGATTTCTTGAGTGGCTTTTAAACTGTCCAGGAAGCTACTGGTAGCAATATTTCCTCCAACTTTTAGAGAACTGCAGCACTTCGTAGATGCTAAAATTGTGCAGAGCCTTTCAACGTCGGTAAATTCAAGGGTGTTTTTATTTGAGTGGGTGACCTATTTCACAAAACATGACGTTAAAAAATTTGTAGGAGACTTTTCAATCCAGGCTGTCGGCTTATTTTCTTGAAATGCAGATAATAGGTAGATTGCTTAAAGTTTATAATTATTGCAGACGGGCACTGGTGTAAGTAATCATTGACAGAGCGAATGGCCTAACAGTTACTCGACGACTAAGTTCCCCCCATTGTGAAAAGGGGCCAAACGTACGAACACCGTGTCTTGCCCGAATATTCTTGGGAAACCGCCGGATCTATGGAGAACTATCCCAGTGTGTTAACACCCTTCCTAGAATTCCGACCATCGTTTGAGAAGTCCTACAACATCATTTCAAGGAATCAATGAACCATCGCATCAAAGGAGTCACTAGCTTTGCCAACCTCCTGCGGCAAAACTTTTAGGGGCGAAGCTCCTTAAGGCGTAGGCTTGTCTGCCGTTGTTGTCTGTTGTAGCCACCGTATAGTGGAATGTACCCACTACACGTGATAACGATGACGATGACGCTGATGACCATGAAGAATAAACGCGTTCCAGACCACACATTCTCTTTCTGCCATGGATGAAAACGATCGTGAACGCGCTCTCGCCCTCGAAAGTCCAAACGGCAACGCCGACAACAAACGTTCCCCTGAGCTTAACGTCATATATGAGGAAAACAAAATCAGGGGAACCCCCTCCTTGTGGTCCATAGAGCTCTTGAACAAAATCATCATCTACCCCATATGTAAATAATAAAACATTGTGAATATACTTTATCAATATGTAAATAATGAAACATTGTGTATATACTGTATGTATAATCACACCACACCCCCCGCGTTTGTGTGTCAGGTCTTTGTATGATGATCGAGTGGACAAAATTTACGGAGGATTGACGGTTTACCAGGTTACCTCCGGAGCTTCGCCCACTCATCATCATTCACTTCGTGGATATGGTGTTTTTTTAACACGGAAGTGTTTTATGCCGAGGTCCACCAAGATTTGAGTGACGTATTTCCGTCACGGAAATGACGTCGAAAAAAATACGCATGATCAGAAGACAAAGAAACAAAGTTCCGTCAACGGGAGTCGAACTTACGACCTCTCGGTCCGCGACAAGAGATGCCGGGCACGCTATCCACTGCGCCACGGTCACATACTTTGTAGGCTTTAAAAATAAGCCTTTTATATGTACACCTGTCCTCGCACAGTGCTCTTGCAAAAGTGAATTATTGCATTATGACCGTGAAATGCACGTTTAATTCCTTCAAGGCGTCGTTTCTACGCATCCGTCCCATTCGGCGCTTTTCGAATAGAAAAAGTGCAATTTTGCCGACGCATTAACACACTGCCAGGTGGCGACCTTACCCCTAGCAGCGGCATCGCCCATAGCATCCGTCCATACCAAAAATAGCTCTGCGAAGCGCGAGGGCTTCTCGTGGCTGTAACTCCGCGTTCGAAGCCGGCAACGGGGAAGACACGACGCGCGTTGCGTTTTCCTCTGGTCGGGCAGCGTTGTTCAATAACTCTAACATGCCGCGAGTAGGCGACCTTAGCCCAAGTACGGCGTCCAATCAGGGACGCTGTTCTGGCTGTCCCACCGCTTTCTCTTTAACACAAACAACACAAACAAAATGTATTCTCAGGTAAGGAAGTACAAGCATCACATAAACTTGCACACTCGGCTGGTATCAATTACAACTCACAACGTCACTTATAGATAGTGCCTAAAACAACCGGAACAAACTTACCGCGCTACAAGTGCAATCTCATCCATTAGAAACTATCCAAGAACACTTAAGGGTCATTCCACGCCAAACGTCCCAAACATTGCGCTCGACCCTCTCCAATTGTATTGTAAAAAATTGTGGACGTTCATATCAGTGCACTATTTGCCCTCGGAAAGTATTTTTTGGAAAAAAAATTTTTTTTGTCTATTACAGTGATTTGAATTTTGCCGTAGTGGGTGAAACCTAGGTTGCGAAAAAATGCTCTAAAAATATACAATACCTCACGGAACGCCTTAAAAATCTGCTATTCGCTTGAAAAGGAATGGGACTATCTTATTATCACCCATTGACGACCACTACTATGTCTCACGACATGCTTTGTGGTGAAGAAATGCTGCAATTCTGGGCCCATTTTGATTATTTTTAAAAAATTCTGCGAATATTACAGACACAATAGGACTATATCACATGGCTGGATAGTTGGCAGTAAGCGTGTCAAAAAAGTATTGAAGTCGATGACCCAGTAGTTTCGAAGTGGAAGGGGCGCAAACATTGAAAAATGTGTGAAATGCTCCATGTTCAGGCACATGTGGCGTGGTGTTGCGGTCCCAAGTAAAAATGCACGCTTGGTCTCATTTTGAAGAGCAAACAAAGGAGATTTATTTGTGAAAGTTTCATCGGAGTTATTATTGTTTTAGGCGAGAAACAAAAATTTATGGTGAGCGTTCGCGGCGTGCCGGGGCGCGGGACCGTAAGTCCGCTTCACTGCGCCGCCACACTTCCTTGGGGCCACGGAATTATGCGGCGCCCACGCGGGTGCGCAAGATCATGTGCCTCTGTGTGTTTTCACGTTGCTGAAAACTTGCAAACAGTGGATATGGCTGGCAGAAGGTTTCGGAAGGGCACCAAAGGCTGCCGGTGAGTAGTCGGAACGTACGACAGACGCAGAACTTGGGTTGTGTGCCTGGTTTTCGATCTCTGCGGAGGTTGCAGTTCTTACTTCCGTTGCCGACGTATGGTCTTCACCACTTGAAATGCCTGTGTTGCTGAGTAGGAGGTGAGCCCGGCATTCACAGTGGTCAGTGGTGATGGCACGAAATGGTGCAACGTGCGCGTACCTTTGATGGAGATTGTAGACTCAAACCTTGCTGAGAGCTCAACTTTTTTTCTTCAACCCTTGTCTCTGGCACCCAGTGCACAAATATACCTTTGATATTTTTTTCTGACCAGGTAAAAAGTTCATGGGGTGTAAGGATATGTCCCTTGTAGGGTCTCTTGAAGACTTGCCCTGGCTGCCAGCCGCTTCACGGTGCCGCCAACGCCATCGCAAGCTCTTACCATGAGAGGTTGCGAAAAAGTTCCACTCTGCAGCTAAACTAAAGTCTTTTTTCATGGTAGCACAAGTTTACAAAATTTTTCTTGTTTTTGTACTGCGACGATGCACCGTCTGAAAAGTAGTGAACTTTTTTGACATCAGGAAGTTCATGTTTTAGGACTTTTAGTACTTCATCTTGAAATGTAGCCACTGCAGCTGTAGTGTGTTGGAGGTCAGTCAAAGTTGTGGTAATAATACATGTACCACGCACATTTTTCCCATGCTTGAGGAACGGGTTAGAGCACCACTTCGATGCCATGTGAGTTGCGTACCGTTTCACGAACATGGTACAGTGATGGGAGCATACGGTAGAAATTTCTTGCGTATGTTTGCACCGCATTCTCAAGAGACGACGATCTTTTTCACCCAGATCTTGCACATTAAATATCTGTGGTTGCTTTGACTGCGTTGTCTTGTGGCAATCCGTAGGGCCAAGTGAACACGCAGGCAGTTGACTTCCTGAAATAGAGGAAATGGAACATAAATGTGCATAGAAACATCCTGCTGCCGTGTTCTTAAATAAATATGTAGAACAGTGCCATCAAAGTTACTCTTACTCCAAAAATACTGCTTGTGTAGTTGGTTCGGCGCACATAATTTTCACGAGAAAGTGTAATGAACAGCTTCATACATTTAAAAAAAATCATTAATCACTGCTTTCCATCTTGTTTTTACGCATATATCTACACCAGAAACATGATGACAAGCGTAATCTTCATTTTCCATGACAGTTCTAAAGCGTAAAAAAAGCACATCCCGTGAAGGCGAGGACCTTAGGCATAACTTACTCGTTGATTCGTAAACCAAGAAATAAAAGCGCTTTAAAATTATCGATGCTTACCTTCAGAGGTAGAAGCTTCAGGTGCAGAAGCACTGGCACGGTCTCTTCCTCGCCTTCCTTCCATCATTTCGGCCGCTCTCGGAGAAGCAATAATATCGTCGTCTTGCCTCCGTTCCAAGCTAGAACCTTCTTTGTGGGTGCGCAGTCAAAGAATAAACCCCACGCGCTCTCTCGCCATCCACGCTGCATGCGATGCCTTCAGCTTAGTAATCACCTTACGATTACTAAGAGAAAGCGATAAACAACTAAAAGGACGAAGGCGGTTTCCGCTTTCGGTATCCGTTGTACAGGCTCTCCGTGAAAAAAATTGGCCGCGTATCTGCGTGCTTCGCTGCAAATGTCATCGAAAGACGATAGTCTTCTGCCGGTCTCATCCGCGGCCACCTGTGATGCTGTTCTCGACCATTTCCGTCCTGGCATGACCGAGCGTCTTCTCGCCGCAAGCGCGGTGTTTTTGGCAGCGTGTAAAAAGCTGAGAAGGCGCGCAGAGCGACCACGAAAAGAGATTCTCTTGTTTGCAGCGACGAGGGCAGACTGCGCCAGCTATCGCGCGGCGGATGAAACACGCGGCACTTCGCGCGACCTCGGAGATAGACGACGGCTCTTCGCTTTTGCAAGGCAGCCCGCATTTTCAGCGCAGCCTAAGAAACACTAGGGTCTTCAGAATTAAGTATCTATGTATTTTCTATAAAAGAACACACCACTTAATACTTCCGTATTGTTGTTGCGCCTCAGATATGCGTAATATTTGCTTTTTGATCGACAATGTTCACAAGTATGCACAAAAACGACTGATCAAGTTGGCTGGGCGTTCAGAAAGCAGTCAAAACTTTGGCCAGCCGCTGAATCGTGCGACGTGCCGACAAACAGAGAAACAGACAGACAGACCAAAATTTATCCGTTTAGGGTATCCCAAGAAAGACTATCGTCTTTAAAATATGACACGGTACACCGTTCGCAATGTTTATCTTACGCGCTGCCAAGGGATGCGGCCGAAAGACGAACCGCGAGTGCCGCGTGCTCGCTCGGCAACGCGATCACCGGAGCAAAGTTCACCTCTGCCGAAGATCCGAGCGTGAGAATACGAAGCACCAGTCGGCTCCGAGGCACGAATGGTGCGAGTCACGTTCAAGCAAGCTGCCCATAAAAAACAGACCTATAAGTGTATTCCCGGTGTCTGTTAGGCCCTTTTATTATATAACAATATATTTTAAACCAACCATCTCTCGTTTTCCGTGACACTTCGTCGGCGGCACTGCGGAAAGCCGAAGAATGTGCGTCGAAACGAGAAAACTCACAGCAGCACACGATCTTAATTGCGCACCCGCGTGGGCGCCGCATAATTCCGTGGCCCCAAGGAAGTGTGGCGGCGCAGTGAAGCGGACTTACGGTCCCGCGCCCCGGCACGCCGCGAACGCTCACCATAAATTTTTGTTTCTCGCCTAAAACCAAAATAACTCCGATGAAACTTTCACAAATAAATCTCCTTTGTTTGCTCTTCAAAAATGAGACCAAGCGTGCATTTTACTTGGACCGCAACACCACGCCACATGTGCCTGAACATGGAGCATTTCACACATTTTTCAATGTTTGCGCCCCTTCCACTTCGAAACTACTGGGTCATCGACTTCAATACTTTTTTGACACGCTTACTGCCAACTATCCAGCCATTTGATATAGTCCTATTGTGTCTGTAATATTCGCAGAATTTTTTAAAAAATAATCAAAATGGGCCCAGAATTGCAGCATTTCTTCACCACAAAGCACGTCGTGAGACATAGTAGTGGTCGTCAATGGGTGATAATAAGATAGTCCCATTCATTTTCAAGCGAATAGCAGATTTTTAAGGCGTTCCGTGAGGTATTGTATTTTTTAGAGCATTTTTTTCGCAACCTAGGTTTCACCCACTACGGCAAAATTCAAATCACTATAATAGGCAAAAAAAATTTTTTTTTCAAAAAATACTTTCCGAGGGCAAATAGTGCACTGATATGAACGTCCACAATTTTTTACAATACAATTGGAGAGGGTCGAGCGCAATGTTTGGGACGTTTGGCGTGGAATGACCCTTAAAGGCCATGAATATATTCACCAAACCTGTGTAATTCACAAATCTTCGCACGTTTTTCGAATATTTCTCTTCCAGGAAACACTCAAACGAACTCCAGCGCTGACCGTCGTCTCGGCGACACTCTTCAAAACAGGGATCCCACGGCGTCATCACACGATTCTTCAAGATCGACTGACCGCCCTACACGACTCACTCGAACAGCATAACTAGACTTCACCCCGTCCTACCCTCCGTCACCTCTCGTTTCGATCCTTCCCGGCTTCGCGAACACTATTCGGCGCGTACCACAGCAACAGCTAGGGGAAAGGGATTCGTCTCGTTGGTCCGTCTGTGGCGGTCGGCCCCCAAAAGAGGCCCCAATACCGTGCGCTTGTTTCATCCAGTGGCCCCGCCGCTACGATGTCTCGAATTCTCCGGATCTGCGCGGGCGTTAGGCTGTCGCGACGGCGTCTTCGGTGTAGAGAGCAAGGGCGCGGCCTGGGCGCCTTTTGATACTTGTTTTCTTTTCTCGTTGCGCGCGACCGTCGGCGTGGCGGTGATTTGATGTTGTCGTCTGGAAGCGGCGCCGCGCGTCTGATTAGGCGCTTATTTGTGATTAAAAAAAAGGTTCCTATTACGAATAACACGCTTCCTGACAATGTACATCGCAGGGGAATACGTGGTAATTCGCAGTAGCGCCTCTAATCGCCTTGGAGCTGCTCTGTGGCACACAACCATAGCTCGGCACACTCACTCATGAGTGCACTCAACTCACACTCACTCACACTCATTTGAACGTGGTGAGTTGAGTATCAGTGAGTACTCATGCGTGTGAGTGGACGTGAGTGTGAATGTGAGTGAGAACTCATGAGTGTGAGTGGTCGTGAGTGTGAACGTGAGTGAGTACTCATGAGTGTGAGTGGACGTGAGTGTGAGCGTGAGTGAGTGCGAAGGCTGAAAAAACATGGCTGATCCCTCTGTCAAATGAATCGGTATAACACGAAAATGCAACGTGTCTTCACAGAGGTAGTTGAGCGTTTACTGCGCATTGTTTCACCACAAGGGCGAAGGAATGAATGCTACAGCAACAAATTGAAATGTCACGCGAGGAACGGCAAACAGCTTGAAACTTGCTGCGTGCACCTCAAGCTGAAAGGACGCACAGGAACATACACAGGACGAGCACGGACTAACTGTCACAGCTCGACATCTCAAGCGCGCAGCTCTAACACGAAGAAAGACACGACCGCGCAAGTATACACAAAACGAACGCGAACAACTGTAACAATTGTTACTTCGTGTGTGAGCAGGGCGATGCTTTCGTAAACGCGGCCGCTGTTCGCGCACTTTTAACCACTGTAACTTCATAGCAAACTTGCGGTGGAAGCAGAAGACGCAACCGCGCCAATGCCCCGATCAGGAGATAACCGCGCGCGCACGAGCGGCCACGCCCGTGGAGGCGCGCGCTCACCGCAGCCAGAGGCATGGCGACCTTTAGAACGCGCACTCCGTGCCACCTTCGCGCCATCTCGCTACTGATGACGAAAACGCGCTGAAGTCGAGGAGCTCTGAGCAGCGCGAACGGTATATGGTGTATATAAATAGCTTGCCGTTAGCAAGCTGACGTACGTGCGCTCTCGTGGCCGAGTGGTTTCGCGCCGCGCGCTGCGGAGCGAGAGGTCACAGGTTCGACGCCCGGTGACGGAACGTTTTCTCATAGTTTTTTCTTTGATCTCAGTATATTAGTTTATATTTTGCAACGTCATATCCGTGACGGAAATACGTCAGAGGAGCCGTGGTGGACCCCGGCATAAAACACTTTCGTGTTAAAAATTGTGGTGAGTGAGTTTGAGTGAGTACTCCCTTAAAGTGCCGACCCTATGGAGCTCGGCACACTCACTCATGAGTGCACTCAACTCACACTCACTCACACTCATTTGAACGTGGTGAGTTGAGTATGAGTGAGTACTCATGAGTGTGAGTGGACGTGGGTGTGAACGGGAGTGAGTACTCATGAGTGTGAGTGGAGGTGAGTGTGAACGTGAGTGAGTACTCATGAGTGTGAGTGGACGTGAGTGTGAACGTGAGTGAGTGGGAAGGCTGAAAAAATTGTGGTGAGTGAGTTTGAGTGAGTACTCCCTTAAAGTGCCGACCTATGCGTGACACAACAGCTTGGCGGCATCACACCACTGGAAAAAACTGTCTGCCACACACGTGCGCACCAAAGAACCGTTCTCAAGCACAAGAAACATGAGGCAAGCTGCCCCCACACACGATCACACACCAAAAAAAAAGCACGACGAAGCACACGAAAAAGCACACGGACACGCATAAATCCTGAGGCAACCCCATTGGAACACGAAGTCTCGTCTGCTTCATGGGCTGGAGTTGGGGCGCCCTCACTAAAAAAGCGGCCGCAACTGTCCAACTCAGCCGAGACGCGCTCGCCCATTGTCGGCGCCGCGACGCAACAGGCCGCACCTTCTTTTTTATCCAGCGGCCGTGCCTCTACTCTACGGAGCGGCTCCCGCGTCCCACACCCCCACAGCGCATACACGTCCCCTCCCCTCTCTCTCCTCTCCTACGGTCCCTCCGTCCTCTCCTTTAGGAATCCTCTACGGAGCGGCGCGCACGACAGGTGGTGTGACAGCTGCATACTCCGCTGGGGGGCGCCACGGTAGTTCCGCGGTATGAAAATGACGGAGCGCGCGCGCCTCATTCTCTCTCCTGTGCAGCGCCGTGATGAGCGCCTGGACCGCTGCCATGAAATGAGAGCGGCGACGTTCCTCCCACTCTCGCTAATTATCTCCCCGCTGCTTAGCATCCACACATGCTTCCCTTTAGCGGGAGATGGGGAAATTTTTTTTATTTGACATTTGATTTAGCCACACTAAAGGAGAGTGAACAGTTTCAAAAACAAAAGAAGAGCCATTCAGATAACACGAGAGCTTTTCGAGAGCCCACACCAAGCAAGCGCATTGGCTTTTCTGTTGTGCTGCAGGCCTGCTCGCGTGACGTTAGCTTTCGACTCGCGTAGATAACAGGATGCTCCTCGCCCTTTTCCTTCACTTGACTTAGAACAACGCCCATTCCACGGTCACTGCCATCACATTGAACTAGAAAAGGGAGAGAGTAATCGGGTGCCGCGAGAACCGGTTCACTGACGCGGATCTTTTTTATCGCAGCAAAAGCACCTTCGCGCGCCTTATTCCGACTTGGCTCGGTCCCGCGCAAAGCGTCTGTGAGAGGACTAGCGATATTTGCGAAGTTGGGAATGCAGCTTCGGTAGCAGTCAGCTAAACCCGAAAAGGAACTCAAGTTAGTCTGTTTTTGGTAATGGAAAGCTAGTGATTGTCTCAACTTTTAGTTCGGAAGGACGTAGCTTTCCTTGGCCAAGAATCTGCCCCAAGTAGTGGACTTCAGAGCTCGCAAGACATTTGCCGAGTTTCAGAGTCAAGCCTGCCTCGCGTATTCGAAGGAATACCTGCTGTAGAAGTTCCAGATGCTGTTGCCAAGTGTTCCAAAAAACAGTGATGTCGTCAAGGTAAGGCACAGCGAAGGTTTCAGCGCCTTTGAGCACTTGGTTCATTAACTTAAGTTTCCCTTTTGTCCGCGAACTACTAAAGGGAAACCGGCAAGACATAATCCCATGTACTTTAACAACAGAGGGCGTTGAATATAGCGAGACTGCTCTCGCAAAGGAATTCAAAGATCATTTTTTACGGGCAGAGGGGGGCAAATAAGTCTAATGCTTCTTTAGTGCATTCTGAAAAATTAATAAACAACGAGTGCTGCAATTACATTTTCTTATCAGCTTGCACTGAAACGGAGGTTTACCACATTCTTAAGGCATTGAAAAAAGATTCAGCATCAGGAATAGATTATATAAAAGCAGTTCCAATTACAGCTGTTGCTGATATTATCACCGCTCCATTATGTCATATCTTTAACAGTGCTTTTACTAACGGGATCTTTCCTGATAAAATGAAATTTGCTAAACTGATTGTACTGCATAAAGGGGGCCCCTTAAATGATTTAAATAATTACCCACCAATATCGGCCCTTCCCCTTTTTTCAAAAGTGCTTGAACGCCTCCTTAAGTACCGACTAACTAACTTCCTCGATGACACACGTGCCCTTGCAGATCAGTAGTTTGGCTTCCGTGAACATAGGTCTGCGGAAACAGCTCTTGTTGAGGTGAAGAAAAAAAATTCTCAGTAATTCTGAGAACAAATTTTACACTGTCGGTCTCTTCTTAGACCCCTCAGAAAAGCTTTTGATTCGATTAAACATGCCATCTTATTTAATAAACTGGCGTACTATAGAATTCATGGGGTTGCTCTCAGCATGATTCAAAATTACTTCACCTCGAGATTACAATACACATGTTATAACGGGTTTTGTTCACAGATGAAAGAAATAACTCTTGGGGTCCCACAAGGATCAATATTAGTTCCTCTTTTCTTTATATCATATATAAACGACATTGTTAACATACCACTTACTCCAGATATAGTTTTGTACGTTGACAACACAAGTTTATTTTTTTTCCGGTAAGAGTCTATGTGGGCTCGAAACGGCTGCTAATAATTGGCTAGACAAACTTTATATTTGGCTTCCAGCGAACCAATTGCACTTGAATGTCAGTAAAACCAAATATGTTGTTTTTAAGCCTGTAAATAAACCTGACGACTGTTCTATTTGTATAAAGATGAATAACGCCGTAATCGAACGGACTTCAGTTTTTAAGTTTCTCGGCGTTCTCTTTGATGAAAACCTGAGTTCCACGCAACATGTCATGAAGGTTCATTCCAGCATCTGTAAGTCAACTGGTACATTGTTTAGGATTAGGCACTTCGTTCCCGTTTGGTTGAAACGTCGTTTGTATCACGCCTTAATTCAATCTCACCTTAGTTACTGCCTACTGATATGGGGAACCACATGCCAATCAAATCTGAATCCGCTCGTAACTCTTCAGAAGCGAGCAGTTCGCTCAATAGAAAACCTTGGATACCGTGATCGTACTGCCAATGTATTCTTAAAACATGGCCTTTAAAAAAATGACTGACTTGTATAATCTGAGGCTCGCCATATACATACGAGGTGAACTCGACAAAAATGCAACCCTTTTTCTTTATAGGTACCTTTCTACTAACACTGAATAAAATTTCAGGCACGATCAGTTTAGAGTTACCTTTTGTAGGACATTATACGGTACAAAACAGCTTACATACTTAATCCCATTCTTTATAAATGCACATCCCAGTACTATCAGCATTGCGCAAAACTGCAAGTCTTTGAGTTACTTTAAAAATGCCATGAAGAGGCACTTGCTTTCTGTTAGTGACTGAATCCATTGCTAGGTCTCTTCTGTTGGACGTATCGTTTTGGCTCAGTGCTGTATGGATACTTATTTTTTTTAGTTTGCCGCATTGTCAGTGCCACATTGTGCTTGTAAACATTTTTTCTTGTTATTACGAATTGTATTAGCGTATACAAAACTGTTGTTACTTAGAAATTGTGTTGTTAGTTTTTTCTGTCATTTACATATATAATAAATTTATGCTTGCTACTCTTTTGCACAAATTTTATGTATCCCCTTGTGTTCTATGCTGCCGCATTGTTGGAGCAATTTATGGGTGACAAGGCCTTATCTGCCTTTAGCCTTGCCATCCAAGACTCACTCTGTGTCTGAAATAAATCGAATATTATTATTATTAATATTATTATTATTATTATTATTATTATTATTATTATTATTATTATTATTATTATTATTAACTTCGAAAATACGAAGGGCGCGATCTTGAGGCCACAGGTGAGCACAAGAGGGCGACATGTGCCTGTCGAAGTCATGAAAGTTGCGAGATTACTGGCGTTTTCCGTGAGTGGTGCTTCCCAGAAGCCGCGTAACAAATCTAACGTAGAAACGTTCTGTGCTGCGGAAACCTTCTCGATCAAAGCCTCAACGTTAGGAATGGAAACATTTTTGTTTTTGTTATCGCTTTCAATTTTCGATAATCCATGCAGGGTCGCGGTTCCTTACCAGGACTTTCTACGATGAACATCGGCGACACGTATTCGCTGTAACCTGGCACGATTAGACCCAGGGATATGTATTGAACACAATCGTCTAACCCCTTCTCGTGACGGGGCGAAAATCTGTGCATCTTGGTGCAGAAGGGTTGTGCGGAGGTCAACTCAATGTCGTGCTCCACAAGGTTTTTCCTACCGGGATGGGGACTAAACAAGTCACTGAAGTTGCGTACAAGCATTCCCAATTCCTTTCTTTGTTTTTCTGTTAGAGAAGCTTATTTACTGACAGATTCGAGTATATCTTCTGTTGAAGGGGCAGAGCACGGGATCGGCACTTGAGGGACTGGAACATTTACTTCCTCTGGTTCATTCAGGACAATGCTCACCGTCTCCGTGCGTTCGATAACCGGCTTCCTTAGATTGCAATGGTAGGTTGTCAGATCGTTGCGTTTACCGGGCGTCGTTACCAAGTAATTTGGGTCGGAGAGCTTTTGTTTAATCGTGACCGGCCCATCTCACGCTACTTCGAGTTTATTTGCCTTTGAAGATCTCCGAATGAGCACTTTGTCACCTTCCTTGTCCGTGCGCGTGCGCATCTCTCGTTGTACACCTTTGCGCGTTGCTGCGCTTCCACCATGTTGATCTGCGCCAATTCTTGTGATTCATGCAGGCGCTTTAACAAGCTCAGCACGTACTCGACAACCGATTTGTCTGTAAACTTGCCTTCCCAATTTTCCTTCAACAATGTGAGCGGGTAGCGAAGTGCTCCACTGTAGACAAGTTTCGCCGGAGTGAATCCAGTCGCCTCGTGAGTGACCGAGCGCAGAGCAAAGAGCGTTGCGGGAACAGCTTCGTCCCAGTCGGTGCCCTACTAGCAACAGAGCGCGCGCAGAATACGCTTATTTACTGGGTGAATTTTTTCGACTGTATTAGTTTGCGGATGGTAAACGGAGCTGTAATGAATGATTATGCCACATTTTATCAAGAACGTCGTGGTAAGCGCGCTAGTGAACGCAGTATCTTGGTCACGTTGAATTTCAATGGGAAATTCGATTCTGGCAAAGACGTCGAGAAGCGTGTTTACAACTGCTGTGGAGCTTAATCCTGGTAACACCACGGCTTCTGGGAACTTTGTGGCAGGGCAAATAAGTGTTAGCAAGTATTTGATGGCCGCCGCTGTTTCTGGTAAAGGGTCTACAATGTCGACTACTAGTCTAGGAAAAGGTTCGCCAATCAGAGGCACTTGCACCAAAGGTGCTTTGACTTTTTCGTTTGGCCGCCCCGTCTTTTGGCAAACGCTGCAGGAGCGCGCCCAGTTCTCAGATTCCTTGAAGCACATCGGCCAGTAGTAGTTCAATAACCTGCTCTTGGTCTTGCTTATTTCTAAATGACCAGCCCAGCTATCACTGTGAACCAAACCCAATAGTAAAACACGAAACTTTTTGGGAACAACGAGCTGCTCAAAACATCGGCCTTTCTTGTTTTTGAACGTTCTGTACAAAAGGCAGTATTTGACTACAAACGACAGTGATCCTTTCTGTTTCAGTCCCGATTTTGCCCAGCACATTTGGTGTGACTCGTCGTTCGCCTGCCCCATCTTGAGAGTGCTTTTGTCTACTTTTGCCAGAAGTTGAAAATTTATACTGACTGGGCTTATCGCTTCGCCTCGGAGCGCGTGAGCAACGGGAGTGCTGTTATCAACGGCTGGCTTGACAGGAACAGTTTCGCTTGCTGCAGCAGCTTTTGAAGGTTCACATTGGTCTGGAATTTCGGTGGCACGAGTAGCACTAGTAGCTTGCGCTCTTGTGTGGGACCTCGTGACAACCAATACAGGGTTTGCATTAAGTTCCATTCCGGCTTTTTACAAGTTCCTCATTGATCTGATAGAAAAAAAATGTAAGGAATTTCCCGAGGGAGTTGTCGGAAACAGCAGCATCACTTTCAAATTTGCCGAAGGCACCCGCCCTTTCGACTCTGGCTACTGGCAAGCACTTTGTGTCGGGTTCTTGCGCCTGACGCACCCACGCACACGATACTGTGAAGTGTTCGGGCTTAACAAACGACGGGTGGACGATATCAAATGTTGCTCCCGTGTCACGTAGAACTAAGCAACTGATGCCGTTCACCTTCGTGTCATGTGTGTAAGGCAACAGTAAATCGCTCTCTTCTGTTAGCAGATTGACTGACACAGTTGCATGCCGGCGCCCAGCTGTGATATGACCTGTTTGCTGGCATTTATAACAGACCAACGGACGTTTTTCTTAAAATATGGAACTTTCCAGTTCACTCGCGTTGACTGCATGCCCCTGGGCGGGAACAGAGTCTTGTTTTCGTCGGTTAGTTTGTCTCGTTACTTTAACTTCTTGAATACTCCCAATGGTTTCTTTTGCGGTCCCTCCGAACTTTCCGTACTACGGGAACAGTACTCGTCAGCAAGGCTAGCAGCAATTTGCAACGTCTCGACATTTGGCTTGTCCAGAATCCACAGGCGAATTTGCTCCGGAACAGATGCATAAAACCGCTCTAGACCGAACATTTCAGGCATACGTTGCTTGTCCTTGTACGCATTGGCGCTCTTAAGCCATTCCTCTAACAAGCTCATGGATTTGTAGGCAAAGTCTGAGAATGATTCCCCTTGGCCACGCCTCGTGTTACCAAACTTCATCCTCAAGGCTTTTTTTGACAAACTGTATCTTGACCTCAGCTCAAGCCCGACTTTATCGTAATCACGCTCATCTTCATCTGGCATTCTCGCGATTGCGTCGGCTGCCTCATTCGGAAGCACGGAGTGTTCGAAAGTAATGTCAACAGGCGTTGCGACCGAGTCTCTTTTACTGCGATAGCAATTATATGGACACTCTCGGCTGATTTTCGCCGCCGCCGTCTGTCGACGCCGTCATGTCCCGGATATGAATATGTATTAGTATATATAAAAAAGGCATAAAGAAAAATGAATCAGTTGAAAAAGATTCCAAACCACCCGACCGGGGATTCGAACCAGCGACCCCTCGCTCCGCAGCCTGCTGCGCTAGCCAATACAGCCACACGCCATGCTTGTGCCAGTTGATATAATGGTGAGCTATTCATATGCACCATTTGCCGCTCGCGGTACGCAGATCTCGGAACAGCTTGAGCGTGTTTTCTATCCCGCAACGCTTGTACAGTTTCTTTCAAATTGAAAACTGCCCTTGAGATGCGCACAAAAAAGTGGCTCCCTTCTGTACCACTCATGATGTAGAAGGAAAAAATAAAGAACACCTGGCACACTTGGCGTCAGACGCCACCGCGTGGCAGGAGACGCAGAGGTGTCATTCTACGTGCAGCGGTTTCAAAGAAAAAGAAGTATCAAACAGCGTGGAAAAGTCATATAATCATATAATAAATCCTTGGCCAATCCCCCCTGAGTGGGTATGAGCCATATCAGACGCAACAACAACAGCGTCGGCTAAAGGGAACCATGTGTAGATGCGAAGCAGCGGGCGCTAACGCTTACACTGGCGGCGGCGTTGACGCTGGCACTCATCGCAGCGTTGCACAGGAGAGAAACCTGGGGGGCGCACAGCACGCAGTGATGAACCGGTGTTTCCTACTGGAACATCCCAATCGCTGCTAATGGGCAATGAGAGACAAAGGACTCGGACTGGACACAGAGACCCGCAGTCCGCTTTTAGTTAACGCGCACGTTGCGAATTTTTTATCGTTCGACAACGCACAGGAGAAATCTCCCACCGGCACCACCTTGGAGGTCAAGATCCATTGCCATATATACGGGGTGGCCAGTGAACGGTTGTGCCGCGCGAGCAGTCGGTTTTTTTCAACGAAGAAACTCGCTAGCAGACGCTGCCTGCGTCGGCGTCGCGAGGCGAGAGAGGGGGGAGCGTAGGAGAGGGGAAGACGCGCATGCGCAGTGGGGGTGTGGACGCCGCGGGCATGGATGCCTAGAGGAGAGAGGGGGGAGCGTAGGAGGGAAGAGAGGGAGGGGGACGCGCATGCCCAGTGAGGGTGTGGCCTCCGTGGGCAGGGATGCCTAGGGGAGAGAGAGGTGGAGAGGAGGTTTTTTATTTTTATTTTTTTTAATGGGTTGGCGCATGCGCAGTGGGGGGTGTGGACGGACGGACGGACGCTGGACGGACACTGGACGGACGGACGGACGGACGGACGCCGGACGGACGGACACCAGACGGACGTGAGCATGAGACATTAAAGGCTTTCGCCTTTAATGAAAATTGAAGGACACTTTGTACATTCCAAAGTGTTTGGCGAAAGCGTGTGGCCATTCCACTGACGGAAAGACGGACGGAAAGACCGACGGACGGACAGACGGACGGACAGACGGACGGACAGACGGACAGGCGGACATCCGGACGGACGGACGGACGGACATCCGGACGGACGGACGGACAGACTGACATCCGGACGGACGGACATCCGGACGGACATGCGGACGGACGGACATCCGGACGGGCGACGGGATGGACATCCGGACGGACGGACGGACGGATGGACAGACAGACAGACGGGCAGACGGACGGACGGACGGACATCCGGCCGGCCGGACGGACACACGGACATCCGGACGGACGGATGGACATCCGGACGGACGGACGGACAGACGGACAGACATCCGGACGGACGGACGGACACCGGACGCCGGACGGACACCGGACGGACGGACACCGGACGGACGTGAGCATGAGACATTAAAGGCCAAACCACGGTACGGCCGCACGCCCGCCCCCACTCCGTTTTTCGCGTTCCGTTCCGGTTTTCGGCCGGACAGGAGGCGGCAGCAACTTTTCAGTTCGGTCGGATGGAGCGGGTTCACTCGCTTTCTCGATCGCTGATTGGCTGAGAAAAAAAACGGTGGCCTCTGACGTCATCACGCCTGCCCGTCTGCCGTCGTGAAAAAACATGGCGCCCGGCTGACGCGATCAAGCTGGTAGCGAAGCCTAGTCGGCAGCCACGTAAAATAAGCCTGTTTAAACGTTACTGTGATTACCACTAAAGTTAATCAGCATCCGCGGAGACATTCATCGAAAGGCAGCAAGCCGGCGCAGCCTTCCTGCCCTCATCAGTGGCTGCGATCGCCTACGGAACCCGACGGAGAGTGTTGTGTTTACGCGAGGATCGGAGGCCAACCGATTTCGTGTGTTTCATGCCATCGTTCGCTTTGCTTTTGGAAATAGAAAGTCATCATGTGCAGGTGTAATCTGCGTATGATGCATGCTCATCGTACAAAAACGTCAAAAGTATTCGATCGCCGCAAACAGCGTATGCGATTTGTATGTGATCCGTGTTCGGGGTTCGTTCTAGTGATACTGGTGCTTTGGGTGAACGGCCAGTCGTGTGTGAAGTACGGATTGGCGATAAGTTTTATTGCCTCTTTATCGCCGTCATTCGACACGTTCTGCTGCGTGTGTGCAGCTTTGCCGCTGGCGATGCGCTGTGGGGACCGCGTCGCGTCCTAAGTGCTCGATCGTGTCCCCAGTTGACGAAGTTTGCTCACGATTCACGAAATACCAGTTGGGGTATGAGCCTGCGATGTGCTGAAGTGGTGTTAGACGCAAAAGTGTTCTTTGCGGCATGTGTGTGCTCTGAAGTGGGCTGTACATGTGCGCTGTCTGGGGTGTTTTCTTGTGTATATCAGTCGTCTCGATACAAAAATTCCATCAAACTTGAATTTGCTGTTTAGCTCGCATATAGCTTGTTTCAAGTTCTTTCAACGCTTTCAATGTTCTGTTTTTAAACAACTCTGTATTTATATATGCCCGAGAATGCTGGAGTTATGAATGACAGGTTGAGGTAGCCTTCATGTGAATTGTGTGGAAATAATACCAACAGAAAATTTCAGATAAGGCAAGTCGCGATGCGAACGACTTCTTGGTGGTCCCCAACCACAGAGACTGCTTATCGTAGTCATGTAGAGGAATAATGCTTCAATTCTCTACAAATTTCCATTTTATAATCGAAAGCTATATGCATGTAAGAGGAACTAAAGTATAACTCTAACCAAAATTGTGTGTTCAGTATAAAATCTGTTGACATACAACTGGCATAATAACTTGTATCAAACTTTGATGCCAGTTTGCCCTCACTGGCTAGCTACGGTCATGTTACAAAGGCTGGCTGAGTTGCCCAAATCAGAGCTTTCCAGTACCTTGTAGATTTGCCTTTTCTCATTCTATCGTTGGTGGCATACCTTTTTGCCATAAATCTTTAATTTAATGCAAACAAAATTGACCAGTATTAACCAAATGGTTTCCCTGGAGGCTCCTTCAGGTACTCTTTGATCACCAATTTTGTCTGCACCTGGTGCTGGATAATGTGTCCTAAAACAACTCGTAGTAGCAAAATATTTCCATGAGCTATTTCGCGCTGTCACTGATTGGCTGAGAAAGGGACATTGACGTTATGACATCTTCAGGTTTGCACGATGTGAAACACGGCACACACATGCAGCGACAAAGTTTGAGCTGAGGCCTAGTCGCCAGCTGCATAAAAGAAGTTTATTTAGATGTTATTGTGATTAGTACGAGAGTTAATCAGCATCTGTGGAAATATTCATTGAAAGGCAGCAAGGCAGTGCTACCTGTTAGATATAATCAATGTGTGTGATCACTAGAGGCTGGATTTTTAGGCGCCAAAAATAGGCAGGCAAAACAGAGTTTTAGGCCCCCAAAATCTTAAATATAGGCACAATAAATTTTTACAAAAACTCAAATTTTCAAAGAAAGACGTGCGCGACCTGTGTTTACGACAGGAAAGCAAACAAATGTTATAGTTTATGATGGCGCAAAGGCGTTAATAGTTTAACATAACCATGCAATTGTCCTTCCCGCACGGTTTGCAGAAGACGGACTCTCCTTTTATTGTCCAGCATGGTGAGTTAAGTGTCCACCATTGAATAAACATGCTCCTGGGTCTGTTTCTTTTCGGCATGGCTGAGAAAGGCAGCACAGGATCCGATAGCCAGACCGCTAAAAGGTCAGATCTTAAGGGTCTGTTAGCCTCGTATTGGCTGGGTCTAATCGCGCAGGGTCAATTTCTCCTCTTTGTGTGAACTCCATAAAGGGGCCCCTTACCGACGTACCACGTAGCACGTCGGCAGGATAACCGCTGGTCATTAAGGGTAACTGACTGGATTCCAAGAGATGGCAAACGCGTGAGGGGGGAGACAGAAAATTAGGTGGGTAGATGAGATTAAGAAGTTTGCAGGTATAAGGTGGCAGCAGAAAGCACAGGACCGGGTTGATTGGCGAAACATGGGAGAGGCCTTTGCCCTGCAGTGGGCGTAGACAGGCTGATGATGACCAGGTTTCAGCGTTTCTAGCTAGAAGTGTAATGTATGTACTGCGCACTAACGATCACGTGTGACAAGATTTGCACTCTACGCACCGCGGAAAGAGGTGAAATGTCAGCCTGAACGCCGCTTGCCCTTAATCTCACGGGCGCATGCACCAATGTGGGGGGAGGTGACGTACAATATGGAATGGTCCTGTGTGCGTCACAAGTGTACGTGACACTGCGAGAATTATTCAATGTGACATGTGTAATTTGTGCAATCTCTTGCTTGAATAGAAAGAATGAAAGTTGATAGAAATATTAAAACATACAAACGGAATGTGTGCGCGTTTTCATTTATTTATTTTTTCTTCAAATCGAGCTCGATGCAAGACTTAGCTGCCTCCATTTCGTTTGTGCTTGTGCTCTCGCCGTTCTCGCGTCATGCCGGCTCCAGCCCTGACAACGCTTATTATGTTTTGGTGCTTCGTCCCTTACAGCAGGTCAAGCGGTGCGACGCACTGTGTCGTGGTGAGGCTACATGATCCATGCCAGCATCTCCAAACGCTTAGAAGGATTCATCTCAAAGAAACAGGCAGTACACTAGAGAGAATGCCGAAACGATACAACACCGCTTGTGTGCACGGCATGGCTTGGCCATGTCATGTGCACACTGTGTAACCTTGCGTGCGCATGACGTGTTGACGCGTCTGCGTCGTGTGATCTTCCGGCTCCAAGTTGCTCCGATACCGAAGAGGGCAGGGAAGGAATTTCGCTTGCGAGTGGCAAAGGTTTCAAGCTCACCTACCGGCATCATGCTTTCGCGGCTCGTAATGAACAAATTAAAAAGTTATTATGGTACAAAGCTCTTCATTGGGCACGCAAACACTTCCAGTGTTTAACTAAAATTTCTCATGTGACCTGGTGAAGCGTCCTTTAAGAAGTAAATTACAAACATAACAGAAGCCATGTGCACATCTCATTTTTTTTACCTACACTCTAGTTTCCCCTGACGGTACTCCATGGTTTCGCATTCGTTGTCCATCTTCCTGCTGCTGCACACAGGCATCTCTTGTTCCCTGCCCTCCACCACACCCAGGTCTTCAAAGAGGTGCTTCAATTCCTTGGGAACACTAGACTAGAAAACCGGCTGTAAAAGCCGCCCGCCACGTCCTCTGCCATGGACGCCACCCTCCTCTTCTTTCCCTGTCCTCTTCTTTCCCTGTCCTCTTCCCACCTTTATTTTCCTCGCCCCATTCCACTGTATACGCTGGGACGTGCTCCCACTTAGGCTTGCAGAAATGGCATTATTTCCTCTCCCCCTGCTCCAACCGTTCGCGCCATGTCAGTGCGGTGGGATAAGGTGGCCGGCGCGTCCCATTTTACTGCTGCTAGCGGTTGCTTTCCAGAAGTTTGTTGAACTAGGGAACTAGGTTGTTGCACCCCATAGAGTTCCGAAACGTCAATTTTGCCCGGTACCATGAATTACGGTCTCAAACTGTACTCGAAAGCAAAATTTGAGGCTAAATAGCGTTCATATAGGCACAAATTTTGAAAATAGGCATTGCTAGGCACTTGTAGACATTTTAACACTATAAAAGCCCTCCTTCACCCCTAATTCATGCTCATATATCAAAGTGGCACGATAGGAACGCAAGGAACAAAATAGGCATTTGCCTAAAATCCGGTCTCTAGTGATCACCAATGGAAAGGCACGAAGTGTGCTGTGTACGTGAGCGTCGCGCGCTGTCGATTGTGTGTGTTTCATGCCTTCGTTCATTTATCAGGTAATCCCATACAGGTGTAATCTGCATATAACACACACTCATTATGCATTCAGCATATGCCATTTTTGTGTGTTCTGTGTCCAGAGTACACAGTGAAATGCATACCTGTATGTTGGTACTTTCAGTAACCGGCAAGGTCTAGAGTGATGATACACTCAGTGGCTATAAGTTTCATTGCCTCTTCATCACCGTCATGCATGTCCTATTGTGTCCGAGCTATTTTGCCTTTTCTTGTGCTCTGTGGTGCCCGTGTAGCTTTCGAGCAACCGATGGTGTCCTTTGACGTGTACTTGTAGTGTGTTGGAGTGGTTCTGGGTGCTGTTTTATGTGTTGTGCATCGTGCAATGTGTGTTACTAATTTAACCATGCAGGCAATCAGTCATTTGTTCCTGTCTGTCAGACTATAAAAGCTGGATTTATCTGCTTCTCACACGTACTGTCTGTTCGAAGAATTATTTACTTGTGCAGTTCCTCAGGTACAGTCGCGCTCAATATGAGTTGCAACACGCTGGCTGTGGTTGAAGTGACCCCCACGCCTCAGCAATAGCACCGACAAACGTTAAATTGGTTCAGGAAGTACTGTGAATTCAGAGAGTTTTATTCACCAATTTTTTTCTACATAGGTGCCAGTTTGCAGTGTTCGCGCCATCTTGAGTAGAGACATCGTGTTGCAACTCATATTGAGCGCGACTGTACATCTTTTGGTGAGGTGCATCTACAAAGTGGCTTAATTTGCGTGTGCTGGCAGGTCTCGACACTACTCATAGGAATGTTTTTAATGTGAATCCTGGGCGGCCTTCATTTTTGTTACGTGGACGTCAGTTTGAACCGGACGATATCCATGTGTATGATTTTGTGTTCAGACCCAAATGGTTTGCGTACTGAAGAATCATAACTGCTCGTTTCTTGCACATGCCTAAATGTGCAGGTTTGTAGTGCAGGCATTTGTGAGAGCAGATGAGAAGTGAACACATATTTGGTGAGGACTGTGAAATTAATTTTAATGTTTTACATATCTTCATGTATTGGTAGAAAGCTATATGTGTGTAAGCATTCAAATAAGTCATTCAAATTGCCGGGCTACTTGGTGCACACTTGCTTGTTCTGAGAACACGGTAAGGTGTGTTTAGATAATCGCAGTCATAGGGGAGTCCCATCTAGATGGTTGTTTCATGAAAATTTTATACTGTCATTAGGTTCTGATTGTGAACAATGCAGCAGCTGAACCGGTAAAGTATAAATGAAGTCTTTGTTGGACAAACGTGAGCCCAGCAAACTAAAATATCATCTGAAGCTTCTATAATTTTTTTTATGTATGCAGCTGTGAAGAAGTCAAGTTGTTCTGAAAACAGCTTTTCGTCACAGTCCTTTCTGTATTACAGAATGAAAATAAAGTTGATTAAATTTGCTTCACCTACTCACACTTACGAGTACTCGCTCACACTCATACTTGTATACACTCACTCAATCTTCATGTACTGGTACTAATTCATGCCTTTGGAATGAGTGTGACTGAGTGTACTCATGAGTGAGTATGCCGAGCTATGCTCCCAAGAAACGCGTTACAAATGAGAAAGCAGCCTGAACTGCTTATGTAATGTATTTTTATGTATTTTCTTTGTTTAGACACATTTTAAAATCGCAGTGCAATTAAAGGAGGTCAATAACTTCATGCACTGAGGCATGTCTCATCACACTACAATCATTAACTAAAGACAAAGGTGATAGTTTCTGTTGCTGTTCGCCACGTTAAACCAACAAACCCAGCTGACCATGACTTACCCGAATTTGCTGTGCTTTCGTGCTATAAATCAATAGAAAAAACTACTGATTGAAGTCTTACAGGTTACATGTCACTCATATTTTGTTTACATTGAATTATCTGGAGATAATGCCATGGCAGAATATTTCTGTGGCTGCACACTGTTTAGTGTGCAGCCACTATCATAATCAACAATGTATCTGTATGTATGTTGTGTTTCTTATCATTTGAATGCTACGTGTTTCTTTTTCAAAGTCGGTAATGTTCAGACCATGTATTATGTCCCACAAGCAATGTGTTTGGATTTGTAACACTGCAATTCCAAGCACTTAGTGCCGTCCAAATGTTGTTATTGTTGCTGAAACCCTCTTTCTGCAATGCCCTCAGGTGAAATGTAGGCAACGAATGAAGGAATAAATTAGTTAATAGTGCATGGGTAATGTGGCTTCATAAAATGCACTATATTGCATTTCTACTAATTCAGTGAAGCACATGCAGATAGTTGTGCTAGTTTGGCTGGCACAACGGGACCGAATAATTCCCCTTGAGGGCATTAATGCATAGTGTAGCAAGGGGGGGGGGGGGGGCATGTAAGCTCCATCTTTATCCCAGTGCCTCAGGTATGTGAAAATGGAACCACACTTATGCCGCCTGATCTAAGAGCAACAATCCATGTGGACCTCATCCTATGTCATATGAACCCATACTTCCACACAAAATAGCAACAAGCCTGAGCAGCCGCCCCGCGCAGGAGACAGTAGGATGCAAACACCCAACTTCCTGATACGGTCTCATCGTCCTGTAAGCGAGACAGCAACTCCTACTACCAGTGCACACAGCGTCTGCCAAGAGCAGTCTTGCACCACCCAGTTTAGGAGCAATTACAGGGCATATGTACTAGCAAAAGCAAATAACTATACAAACAAAAAGGGGAATAACTTATAAGGTAAATACATAAGGAAAATACAAATAATTAGTATATACTTGTACAAAAAAATAGTATTACTACATATAACATCATATTCGTACGTGTAAAAAGAAAGAGAAGACATAACGGCATCGTAGCTTATGCTTGGTGAAAATGTGAGAATATAATGCAGTGCAGTTTAAAAATTTTAATAATATTTGTAATTGTAAAAACCATCTATTTAGTGTGGTACTTCTTGAATGTGGGGATTTCAGTTTGTTATTGGTCGTATGCATTAAGCGTGGTTGGACATAATAATTTGGTTGGCTGTGATAATTATCAGAATATTTTATTCAGACACAGTTCTGCTATAATGTGTGTAGTACGTTAAACAGTGCAGGAACAGACGAGAAATTTTACATGATGTGTGATTCAAGTTGTGTTGTGGGGAAAAAGACCAAATTTACCCCTAAGCGATTTTTGCTGGTGAAGCAATTTTAGGTCCTGCACGTACTTCTTTGCTCACTCTCAGTGCCCATGGGGGGTATCCTCACTTCATTGTGTAGTTGAGTAGTGACTAGGTGATTATAGAAGAGTCCCAGATTGCAGGTTCACACAGAACATATCGTGCAGGAGTCTTAAAGTGTCACTCGAGAAAGGACAGCTTGTTTTGTTATGAAAATGAAGACGTGTAACAAACTTGAAATCAAAAGGTTGCGCGAAAATTGGACACATTCACAAGCGACGGTACAGGGACAAGCGCAACAAATGTGTAAAAAATGTTTTCTCAATTTGTCTGCCTACCTCGGCCTAGGTGCTAATCGAGCAATGAACGCACTGTTTGCTGATTGCAAGGATTTCTGATGAACTATGTTGATAATGCAAACATTGCACTTTATAAGTAAAGACTAATACATGCACGCAAGATGCATAGATGCAACGACTATGCATTCACTGCATGTGTACATCACTATGATCTGAATCTGGTGCGACAGCTGGCACAGCACAACGTTCTGTCTTATTTCTTGCCTTGCATCTTATGAGCCTACTTTTATCTCACAGTACTCAGCTTTGAATGAATGATGGTAGGGGAATTTTAAGGGCTCGTTTTTTCTTTGAGTTACTGTTGAGCTGAGTTACTTGATTCGAGTGGGCATTCAGATGAAATGCAGGTACCACTCATCTATTTATGTTATCTGGACCATGCTCTTATCATTTCATAAAAACATAGCTCAATATGAGCTACCCTAGTTGATGATACTACTTATACGACAACTTTGCATGTGCCAGTACCTTAGGTAGAGCTTGCTATATATAGTTCAGCGAGAGTGATCAAATGAGAATACACACATGGGTGTTGTTGACAGCTACTAGTCATTAGTCAATCATTTTTGGATGTTACCATTGCTAACAGCAGAATCATACATATTACGCCACTGCTTATTTGTTGTGCACTTTGGTAATGTACTATGTGTTGTTTAATTGTTGTATGAAGTATGGTTAAGTATATTGAAGGGACAGCAGAATGACCATTGAGACTAGCAACAAAAAATGTAAGTATGAAGTTCACTGCAAACAATTTGTGTTGTCATCAATATGAATATTCACCTTTATGTAAGCACCCTATTCTTGAAAACATCTGACTAGCAGCTATGTGCAACAATCATTAGAGAAGTTCTAAGGAACTTCATGCATGCACAACGTTCACTTAATGCGTCAAGCTTACCACTTGTGTAGAATATTTTTAGGTACAGTAAGAACTTCATGCATGCTGGATACATTTTGTGCTTCTGGTATAGTGAACTTCTATTTTGTTCAGAAAACTTAAAAGTTGCAAGAATGAAATTTCCACGAGGTCGTTGTTTTCTGCTGCAATTTCTCCATGTGTTTTTATATATGAAAGAAAATAAGACAGCAATAGAAGAGAGAAAGAGATAAAAATATGTGGGCACCTAATGGTGGCTAGTAGCCCATGAGCCTGAGGGCACTTTCAGCCAGTGGGATGGCCCAAAGTTGCTCTTTCCAGGCTGGTCTGAGCAGCACAGACTCCCACTGCTCATCAATACTCATTATGTGGCCCTTTTGGGTGAATTGAGGGCAAGCCATAGAATGCATGGTTAGTCTATGCGTTTCTTACATTCTTCACATTTGTCTAAATAATGGCCAGGGTGGCAGTAGTAATAAGCCACCATGTTCGAGCATTATTGGTTTAAAGGAGGCACCAGGTCACCACTTCCTGCGTAGTAATTGTCAGATGCGCGGGGGTATATACTGGGCTCTTCCCACACTGTTATGATTATAGATCTCCCTGTACCCAACTGTGCAGTTCCCTCTTGACCCAGAAGAGCACCTTAGTCACCCGTTACGTAATATTGCTGAAGCCTTAGCATGAGCCGCCTCATTTCTGGTAAGATGCCCACTCATTGAGACAGAATTGGCTGTTTTTTCAGTGAGATGCACCACTGGTGAAGTTGCAGAGTGGGGGGTTTTGGAGTCACTGATTAAATATTTGACACAACCTTAACGAAAAGTATTGAAGAAAGAAAACAGGCACTCACCTTGTTCAAAGAAAAACAAACATATATTAACATTTTAGGGTCGCTACGGGAACGATGAAGAGGGTGTAAGAGGGCGTGACTATTTATGTGTTGGGTGGTGCAGAGTGCGCATGTATATCTCGGGGAGATTACCCCGCAGCCAGTTGATTGTGTACAGATTCTAAAAGTAGCCTTGTCAATAGGCGCTTCTCTGTCTCGATTATTCCTGCAGAATCCCAGTTGATCATGTGGTTAGTGTTCAATTTATGATCTGCCAAGGCATTCAAGGTTGCATTGTCTTTCCTGACATCATTCTGGTGCTGCTGGATTCCTCTTTTAAAATTTCCAGTTTCACCTACGTAGGATAATGAAAACGAGTAGATAATGAAGCCAAGGAAAGTATAGGAGGCTTAAATTGTACTGTGTTAAGTGTATAATTGTGAGATAGATGTGAATGAAGTAAAAGGGATGAAAAGACAACTTGCCCCGGCTGGTACCGAACCTGCCACCTTCGGATAATGCGTCAGATGCTCTACCAATTGAGCTATGGTGGAGCATCACATCATTTGAAGATTGCAGGTTTGGTGCCTGTCGGTGGAAATAGTCTGTTCGTCCACTTTGCTTTATTAACATCTATATCACAATTACTATGATACACTTAAAACAGTGCAATTAACATCCCCCATACCTTCGTTGGCTTCATTATCTGCTGGTTTTCATTAAGGTTTTGTCGAACAAAAAAGCCCTCAAAACTTCCGTCTTTCATTGATGACATATTTGGCTTATGTGGAAACCAATGCAATGGGTAATTTGTCGTCTCCTTAGGTGTTTTCAGCTCACACTGAACCTCCCACTTTGGGATCAATATCTGTTACAATGGGCACATTGCAAAGAGCTATGTACAGAGGAGATGGAAATAAATGTGAACAGTGCAGTGCGCTGTTTTAATCACGCTCTGACCTTGGTGGCAAAAAATGATGCTAGAATGGCTCTTTGATTGTATCATGGATGACTCTAGGTGCTTTTTATTACCATCCAGGTAACAACCACTTGAAAGGTAATGGGAAACAGCAGAGAATGTAGATGCTGCATTGTTCACGTTTCTTTACATCCCCACTGTCGTATCATTGCTGTCTTTGCTTGTGTCATTTGGGGTGAATCGTTCTAGGTAAAGGGAGTATCTAAAGATGTTTCCATACATTACAAGAATGTTTGCCGTTGTGCTTTATCACGCTGTGTAGTTTGTTATGTCAAGTTTATTGAGTACGTATTTACACGAATGTAAGTCGACTCCAATGTAGGTCGACCCCCCACAAAAATCGCTCGGCAAAAAAAAATGCTCTAGTTTTGATTTCGATTCTAAGTCGACCCCCCAATATTGGATTGTCAAAATTTGAAAAAATGGGTCGACCTATATTCGTGTAAATACGGTATGTGTATGCCCATACGTCTCTGTGTGAGATGTAATATTGCACTTCCTATAGTGATCTCCCTTGACATTTGGAGTTTGGTAGGGTGTTGCATCCAGCACATGATAATGAAGGCGTGCACTAGGCATACCAACTAAGTTGGCCTCCTTTAAGGCGGAATGACGACTGGATATCCTTTAGACAATAAAGCCTCATTTCTTCGGTATACAGTTCAGCCTTATGTATGGTGTATTACAGTTTCTTCTATCTAACCATTGCTGTCACCTGTTACCCACAGCATGACGTCTTCAGCTTGCCGGCCATGCCGTAACGCTTTGATGCTATTCAGTTCTGCCAATAGACATAACACAGCTACATTAGGCACAAGTCGAGATGGGACCAATCCCCAAGGTGTTCACCAGCTTTTGAGTTCTATGTCATCTGATCTGATTTCGCTTGTTATGATTATCATTATGTGATACACATGAGTGCTATTACATACATGTAAGCATGTTTAGCATTTGTAGCTTCTCTAAGGTAGTCTTCTGTGTGATGTTGTCAAAGGTCATCAGGAGACCCATTTTAAGGATTCCTTTGGTATCCAACATACGGGATCACACGTCCATTTTTTAGCGTTCAATTTGTAGCATTATGTTGTGTGTGGAAAGTTATAGCCTGAACGTGATCATAGTATGCAGGAACAGGTTTCTTGCCATCAGTGTCCTGTCAAGCTGCTATATAGCTTTTACCTTCATATGACCATTTTAGCATGTCAGTAAAATAACATTGATGTGATTTGAATGTACTTGATCATGTGAACATTACATGATAAATAAGCTTGCCTGTGCACGAGGTTAATGAAATGAGCCCGTAATTATGTAGCTGAACCTCTCTGCTTGACTTTGGGATTGTTACCACCTGTGCAGTTACCACTGGTGTAGGCAGCTGTCTTGCTCGCCAGCATTCGATACCTGGTGGAAGCCGTGATAGAATAATCACAGAGGTTTTGCCACATCTTAATGATTCTGGCGGGGCTGGGCATGGATTACATGGAGAGCCTAAGCTGCACCCTAGCTATCCTCCCCTCAGTTATTGGGCTGTCTAGGTCCCGGTTTTTTTCCCAGCTCTACGGGTTCTTCTCCCTTGGTTGTGAGACCTAATCATCACGACTGTATTTCTTTTAATGTCGTCCTCAATATGTGATAGCTGTAAACAAGAAAAAATATCTCCTGTATTCATGTACTTTTTCTGGGCAGAGTAAGAAAAGAACACAGCTGGAAAGAGAACACAATTTGCGCATGTGAGTTTTTGTTTTCATTGCATTTTGTGATGGTGCCAACCGTGGCAGGGGTCCGCCGTTAGTTTATGGCAGGGGTCGGCAGCCTTTTGAGGCGGAGGGCCGAATTTCTTGAAGCCGACAGGGCGGGGTGGGGGTTGGGGGGGGCACGTCAAGGGAAACAATTAGGCGAATTGAGAAAAATGTAAAAAAAAACTGGAATTGGTATATAGAAATGATGTTTATTTGCAGGCACAAACGTCACAAAGTTGCAATTTACAAACAAAGCTTAGAATTATCAAAGGTGCAATGTTGGCCTTCAGATAAAAGATGACAAGGGGACGGGGTAAAGTTCGGACGTCGTGCGGGGGGGCCGCATTATACCGCCCCGCGGGCCGCAGGTTGCCGACCCCTGGTTTATGCCACCGTCGCTGGCACCGCCACTGCGCACTTCGATGACATGAAGAGCACGCGGGGGCGCCCGCGACGTTGCTCTAAAACAGTAGTGTTTCTCAGGGGCCTAATAAAGTTCTGTGTCTGTATGTCTCCACCTACACGTGTGTACCTCACGATTGATGCCCTGATCGTCGTCACCGTGCCGCGCTGTTGCCGCGCGACAGGCTCCCTACCTGAATCATCGAGTTCAAGACGTGTGCGAAACGCCGTGTTCTTGCAAGTTGAAGCGCACGCACTTTCAAGCATGGCGATGTCACGCCGGTCGCAAACTAGCGCAAATGGGCTGACTGCATGCCACTTGATGCGGCAGCATAACTGAATATCAACATTCGCGCAGGTTAAAGCCCCTCAGCAGCGTTTCGGGCGTCCGTGAGCGCGACCATGCAACTCGTGCCGCTGCAGAACAGAACTTAACTGTGCAAATGCTTTCGTTTACGCCACAATACGGGCAATTGAACCAACATGGGCAAATGTATGCGTTTGTGTCGTCTGCTGGTGATAGTCGCCGACAACGAACACCTCTGCTGCCTCTGCTACGCCGAACGGTTGCCAGCACTTCGTGAACATCGCGTCGGCCAATCAGCGTGCGCATGCATTCCGCTCTGTGCGGCCCCACCGCGCATAGGCTCCGTTTCCATACCGCCCGAAAAGCGGAACGGAACAGAAAAACGGAGCGGGGGCGGGCGTGCGGCCGTACCGTGGTAGGGCCTTTAAGGCTTTCACCTTAATAAGCCGACGCACATTCTGGCGGCGCGACTAAATTCATGTTTGTGACTATTGCACGGAAAAACTCAGAGTATCTTTAAATGCGAAGCATTTCTTAGCGAACTTCGGCGACTTTGAGCGTATCTATCTATCTATCTATCTATCTATCTATCTATCTATCTATCTATCTATCTATCTATCTATCTATCTATCTATCTATCTATCTGTCTATCCATCTATCTATCTAGCCGCCTACGACTTTGTGCTCTCCTGGCCGTATCGTTAATGGGATTTATACCATATTTGGTATAGCATAACATGACTGTATGACGAACATAAATGGCTGGTCATATCATAAAAATCATGATTATCTTGTCATGAAAAGTATGATTTACATGCCACGCTCATGGCACGTTCGCGGCGGTTTCGTTAGCTTGATATACACCAAATTTGTGATTTAGTGACGTGACTGTATGACGAACATAATTGGCAGGTGGTAATATGCAAATAATGACGTACATGTCATGAACAACATGACTTGATTTACATGCCACGCTTATGGCACGCTCGCGGCCGTTTCGTTGGCTTGATATACACCAAACATGGTATTGAGTGACGTGACTGTATGACGAACATAAATGACAAGTGGCAGTATGGAAATCATGACATGGCATGAGCGACATGACTTGCATTCCACGCTCATGGCGTGCTCGCGGCCGTTTCGTTAGCTTGAGATACATCAAATTTGGTATTGAGTGACGTGACTGTATGAGGAACATCAATGACAAGTGGCAATATGGAAATCATGACATGTCATGAGCGACATGACTTGCATTCCACGCTCATGGCGCGCTCGCGGCCGTTTCGTTAGCTTGATATGCACCAAATTTGGGATTGAATGACGTGACTGTATGACGAACAAAAATGACCAGTGGTAATATGGAAATCATTACTTGTCACGTGCAACATGACTTGCATGTCACGCTCATGGCGCGCGCGCGGCCGTTTCGTTAGCTTGAGATACGCCGAATTTGGTATTCAGTGACATGACTGTATCACGAACATAAATGACAGGTCCTAACATGTAAAACATGACATGCAAATTCTGTAAATCATGATTTGCTCCTTCCTGGCTGCTTCGCATTACATCGATTGCCACAGCGCGTGGGATCTGCCGGCTTTTTTCTTTTCGAAAGGTTAACAGCGCATAAAACGTTTAGGAAGGGACGATACAATAGCGGCAAAGAGCGCTGTAGCTGAGCGCTCTTTGCCTCTGTTGTCTCGTCCCTTCCTAAACATTCTATGCGCTGTTAACATTTCGGAATGAATTCACACCAGCTTGCCCAAGCGTCAACCCTTTCAATCTGTGTGTTTTCTGTTTGATTGCCTAAGTACGTTGATTTGATTAAGTGACTTCGAGGGTAACCATATCGGTCAAAGAATTTGAATTACACACATAATGTCGAAGTCGTCAGAGTCCGGAGAACGCACAATATGGTTACGGTGACGCGCCGACTCACACACACCACAAGGAGTCACAACACTCACACGATAGGGCACTGGACTGGTACGGGCGAAAACGGTAGCACTGAACCACCTTCGTCCACGACGGCAGTTGCGAACCTGCACGACGTCCTTTGCTCAACGTGCTCTCGTGACGTCTGCGGTGAATGGTTTCCCGGAACTGCTTGCGGGCGACTCTGTCTTCCACAGGAGGCCTGACAAGGTCCACCTTTGTTCTGAGGCACCCTCCCTCCCCCCACCCCAACAGCAAGATAGTGTCACGTGGTGGTGACGTAGACGAAATCAGCAGTCGGTATGTCCGAGATGAAACTGTTTATTTGGCCGAACTTGTGGCCGGTAAAAGGAGTCAGATTACAGCAATACACACTGGCACTGATAGCGGCGAACAGAGCGTCGGCCGTCGATCAACTGAGAAGCGGTGAAGCGCGTCGGCATTTATGCGTTTGTCATCGAATATTCCAGCCCTATCACTGGTTGTCGTGAAAGCTCTGGAATAAGCTCGAGTGTTCGCGTCTTGCGCGCAATCTTAACAGAATGATCTACAATAATCGCAAAGCTTCTCGAACAATAAGGTGCGGTTTGCGCTGAGCATTGTTGACAGTCTTTGTGGGGAAAACCGAATACAGCAAAAGTGAAAATAAGAAACGTGCCTGGCAATAGTGGGGGCCTCTGCTGTAGTCGCCTGCGGAGTGTTGCGGTACGCCAGGAGGAAGTCTACGAGATCCGACGGTGATGTGGAACGGCTGGACTTCTGAAGTGCGGCCTTGAGTGTCTTGACGAAACGTTCTGCTAGATCGTTTCTGCTCGAATGGTACGGAGGCGTTCGCACGTGCCCGGTCCCTACACGCTGCATGTACTCCTGGAAATCTGCAGAAGTAACCTGAGGGCCGTTGTCCGACACGAAAGTGTTGGTAAATCCGAATCCTCAAGAGCGCTCATGTAGGCATGAAATGCTTTCTTCAGTGGTGGTTGTCTGCATCTAAACACTTCTGGCCATTTTAAATGATCACACACTTTCACGAGGTGCCTCACTGCGCTTATTGGGACGGCGAAGTATACATGCATTCGCTGTCAAAAGTGCGTAGGCCAGGCGCGAGGGTGCAAGGGCGCTTTGGGTGGCAAATTACGATTAGAACCGCACGCTTCGGGCTCCCGTTAAGTGGCGGCAATGGCGGGCGACCGCAACGAACGCTAACTTAGCGTACCCTATTCCGAAACTCCCTAATGTGCCTCTCCGTGTGGGGTCGTCGATGTTTTGGTAGCCTCTATCAGAAAATTCGGTTAGGAATCTTAAGATGAGAGAAATTTTTTTAAAAGATATGCGGAAAGCTTGAAGTATTTTCACTTTAGATCTTCAGCTTTTTTTGCACCACAACAGTATGTAGATGTACTAACAAAGTCCATTAGTACAACCAGAATCGGTACGCACACTTTTGATTATAACATACATTTGCCATTCTCGTTGCAATCGGCTCCATGCACAGTCTGACAGAGCAATGTACGCTTTTATAACGAGCGTGGGAACAGGCTTTACATACGTGCTCGTGTACAGGCAACATCCTCTAGAAAGAAAGACCTGAGTTCTGTTCCCTTTCCACTCCCACTACGTCAGCAGATGGGGTGGACGTATGAGGCTGCAAACGTGTTCGGCCAGCCACCGCGATACGTAGGAGTATCGCGCGTTAGTTGCGCGTGCGCTGAATCGGCGTTCGCCGGGGCCTATTTGCCGACGCGCATCCCTTAGCCGTTCAGTTATGGTGGCTGGAAGCAACGCCAGCCCAAAAAACTTCGTCAACGCCGGGAAGTTCTACCGCATACGTCACAAAACGTCATCGGTAGTGGGCCGCATTTTTTAGATGTGAAGCATCTTATGGCGAAGCTTAATCCAGCGGTGGTGGTGGTGGTGGTGTGCCGCGTGCCCTCCCTTACTTTAAAAAATTAAATAAAAAACTCCTTTCCCCCTCTCTCTCCTCTAGGCACCCTCCCCGCGGCCACCACACCCTCACTGCGCATGCGCCTCCCCTCCTCTCTCCCCTCCTACGCTCCCCCCCTCTATCCTCTAGGCATCCCTGCCCGCGGCGTCCACACTCCCACTGCGCATGCGCGTACCCTCCTCTCTCTCTTCTCTCCTACGCTCCCCCCCCTCTCGCCTCGCGACACCGACGCAGGCAGCGTCTGCTAGCGAGTTTCTTGGTTGAAAAAACCGACTGCTCGCGCTGCACAACCGTTCACTGGCCACTCCGTATATACGGCAATGGGTTTTGACCTGCAAGGTGGTGCCGGTGGGAGATTTCTCCTGTGCGTTGTTGAACAATAAAAATTCGCAGCGTGCGCGTTAACTAAAAGCGGACTGCGGGTCTCTGTGTCCAGTCGGAGTCTTCTGTCTCTCATTGCCCATTAGCAGCGATTGGCATGTTCCAGTAGGAAACACCACTCCATCACTGCGTGCTTTGCGCCTCCCTAGTTTTCTCTCCTGCGCAACGCTGCGATGAGCGCCAGCGTCAACGCCGCCGCCAGTGTAAGTGTTAGTGCCCGCTGCTTCACATCTACACATGGTTCCCTTTAGCGGGAGATGGTGTAATTTTTTTCAGTGGGCCGCTTTCGCTCTGCCGACGTTAGCACCCACGCGGTCACAACGGGGCGGCGACACTGATTGCGTCGCGCGCTGTGCTTGGTGGCGGTTCCTTACCGACGCCGTCGTTCGCGGCGTGTTCGCATTGGCGCTTTGGGGCCAAACAACGAAACGTTCATTTCCTCAGTAAGGAAGCCTTCATTTTGGTGAGGCCGCCTTATGTCACTCTGAAAGCTTCCTCACTGAGGAGCCCTCGGTGAAGGGTTCCTTGGTGCTTCCTCAGCTTAAGGTTGCTTTGGGGCTACCTTCGTGCGCCCTTAGGTCCGCTCCTGGCCCTGAACGAGCGCTTCACCTCACAGCTAGCCCACGTGATGAGCTAGCCCACGTGATGCTTGTTTCCGAGGCAACCCTCCCACCCCACCTCTGCGGGGAGAAGGGTGTTTTCGCAGGCATGTCTGACTCGTGAAGCGCGTTTAGACTGACAGCGTTTAAAGAGGCGGGCGTTTAAGTGTTGCTAGACCGCACCACGTTTTGCGCTCGACTACGGTGGCTTTTCACATTTAGTAATCGCAGTTGGAAGAAAGCATACACGCGTCTCTATATTAACACTTCAGTTTGGAAGTGATGTGGTGACCCAACTTTTTTTACAGAATAAACGCTTGTGAGCACAACTTATATTCGATAATCTCGAACGCAAGAGCGCAGCAACCATTCCTCCCGCGAGGACGGGTGAAGGGAGCTTTCAGAGTGCACTTGCTTCCTCCGTCGGTACTTGGCTGTAAGGAGGCCTCACGAAAGGTGAGGACGCGGTCGAAGGAAAGGAACGTTTCGTTGTTTGGCCCTTGGTCACTTCAGTATTACTGTGCTTTGAGGCTAGACGTGTATCAAATTCTTCATGTGCTGACGGGGATCCCATGATAATTAAACGGTTGTAAGCTGCACGAGAAAAACTAATGTTGCATTTCTCTCTCGGTACCGTCGGTCGCTTCCACTTTGTGATGTGTGCTGCTTTAGTTCGTGCACAGGTTTGACGTTGAGTGAACGGACCGTGAGGTGCGACCAAAGAAGGGTTGTGTACCCCATTGTTGTGAATACTATGACTCAGTTGTGGCAACTACGGCTATTTCTGTATGTGTTGCTTTCCTCTACGACTTTCTGGCCTGGCTGGAGACACGGCAGGAAAAAAAAGTTCACGGTTGCACACTCAGTGACTAGACTCACCGTACTCTTCATCAGACAACCCAAGCTCTCGTAGAGATTGCCAGGCACTGCCCTGACGAGCACATGTATTTCCGTCTCCTCGGCAAAGTTTCTTAAATATCACTGTGGGAAGTACAGGCGCATGACTGGGTTCCAGTGCAACGTATCTAGCAGGCAGGTGTGCGAAAACGAAAACAAGCTTCGCCAAAGCACGCTACCACAGTCTGGCACATCCACTGGTAACTCAACCGACAACGGCCAAAACTGGGAGGACTTTCAAGAAAGAGAAAACGTACACCGAACAGGCTGGGACGTCGCTTTGACTGCCCGAGCGATATCAAAGCTGCAGGTCATTTTACCGATGTCAGCGTATGCGACAGAGTACGCAGAGCATGTTAACCTCAATAAGCGAAAATGTGACAACT